>JAVXUP010003863.1:0-50562 GCA_033070095.1 Escallonia herrerae | reverse complement strand
GGGGGTGAATAGGGTTTTAAAATTAATGGAAATTAACTAACAAAAAAAATCTCAATCTCAATAACTCAAATAAGCTAACTAAACCAATCTCAAACAATTAAAGAGCAATAAGTAAAGAGATTGAGTTAGAGATACTTGACAAGGAGATTTAAATGGTTCGGCTTGAACTACCCTCAAGCCTACATCCACCTCTTCAAGGAAGTCCCTTGCAAGAGCACTAGAATCCACTAGCAACAATCTTCTTCCGGGTCAAGATCAAAACCCTTACAACACTTGGTGATATCCCCACACCAAGCACAAGCCTTGAATCCACAAAGCTCACCCAAGACTTGACAAACCCAAGCCTTGATCACAATCCTTTTACAAAGATCAATTGTGTACAAAGAAACCTCTTGAAAGGAAATGAGTACAAATGAAGCTCTAGTACAATAGAGAGATGAGAGAATTGATGACTTGAAGTATGCTCACTCTCAATCAAAGAATTGCTCACAAAGATGCTCTCTTTAATGATGTAAAATCATGAAGATGAAGAGAGAAAAGTTTAATCTATGAGCCTTGATGTTTCTCTAATGAATGGAGGCTTAGAATGTGGTTTCCATGGTGTATGATGAAGCCCCAAATCATTTATATAGAGAGCAAATGAAATATAGCCGTTAGAGGCAAAATAGCAAAACTGCCATTGCAGTCGACTGTATTCCCAATGCAGTCGACTGTAATCCCTCTAAAATAGCCGTTGGAGTTTTGTCCTCGAAAATAGCCGTTGGAGCTGAATTTTGACCAATGCAGTCGACTGCATTGGAATGCAGTCGACTGGATTCAAATACAGTCGACTGTATTACCCTACTGCCTATCAGCTGCCTCACGGAACCCCCTTTCCTATTTTGGGCATAACTTTCTCTAGAAAAATCGGATTGAGGTGCCGTTTTTTGCGTTGGAAAGCTAATGAAAAGTTTTATCAAGATATGAAAAGATTGGCACCAAAATAGTTTTTGAGAAAATCTGAGTGAGCTCCAAAGTTCACTCATTTTCAAGAACCACACTTGTGTGAAAGGTTATGAACTCACATGCAATGCACAAGGTGTCCTAAGGTCTTTTTAGGTCATAGTCATCAATCCAAGCATCAAACCAAGACTAGTTACATAATAGTAAAGATCAATCATAATCGATAGTAACTTAGCCTTTGCATTCTTTCTTGCTCTTTGACATTGGACTTGATGAAGCTTCCATAGCATGTCCACTATAACTTTAAGCTTCTTTGGCTTTAATCCATCTATCCAACTTCTCAAATGTGTCTTCATGAGTGTGCATGTATATATCCTACTAAGAATACACTCAAAGCACACATTAGAACATAATCAATGTGTAGTTATCATCAAAACAAGATGTAAGCCTAGGTTATCCAACCATAGGGCTAACAATCTCCCCCTTTTGATGATGACAAACATTGATTCTATATAAGGTAAGATGTATCATATGATAGTCAATTAAGCACAACAATCTCACTTAGAACATTCAATCATTCTAGTATACTCAAGACATGTCAATTTATCTCATATAGCAATTAAGCTTGTAGCTAGCTTCCCTAGCTAAAACAAGATATGCTCTTCCTCTAATGTTCTCTCAAAACACACAATCACATAGCATATAGAATCAAGATTATTTCTCCCCCTTTGTCATCAACAAAAAGACAAGGGTATGCATGTGTGAAGAGATAGTTATAAGCAAGATAATGGCGTGAAGTGCATATAACTCATGAACTTATACGGATGACATCAAGAGTTCTTTCATGATCCAAAGAAAGATATGAAATGTAGCTCAATAATCTCTTTACTTCATGCATATTTCAAGAGTAACAAGATAGTATATGATTCAAGCATGTAAGCTCCCTCTATCAAGTTATCTTATGCATATTCCATCCTAATGTATGCTCCCCCTCAATCAATGCATGCCAACAATATCCAACAAACACAACTAAATGTCTAACCGAGTCATGCTCCCTTTTGGCATTACCAAAAGGGGTGTGTGTAGGAATGGCATTGTGAAGCATTAAGATGACATAATCTCAACATGAAATTTTCACAAAGCGAATAATGGTCATCAACAATCAATATTTCCAATATAAGTGCAAGAGGACCATTCATCGTCAAGGTTCACATTAATTCATAGAGAAGCAAGCCTCACAATTTATATCATGAGAAATAAGCAAGTATGACAATTTAAGCATACTTGATAACATATAAGTTTAGCACATAGCACAATGTTGAGAAGATCAAGTTTTACCCTCTTGATGAATTACCAAGGAATTGAGCTCATGAGTGATCATTCTTGAAGTCCGTTTTCTTTGACAAGCTTTGAGGCTCTCCTCATTTGAAGTAGCATGTCCAATCTTGGAATGCTTACTCCCCCTTAAGATTTAGCTTGTTGCTCCTCCTTCTCAAAATTTTCTTGGAGCCTTCTCCTTGTTGCTATTTGCCTTTGCTTTGAACAACCTACAATCACAATTTAGGTCTAACTTTTGGTACCCACATTTTCTTGGGTCCATAAGTGTTAGTCTTAGCAACGTTAAGAAACTCTTTAACAACCCACATTTTCTTTACACCTCTAACATAAACAATTCTACAAGGACAATAACTAGTCGTATGCCCTTTCTTGTTGCACCAACCACAATGTGTAAATGGTGTGCAATAGTTCTTTGGTTGTTTGAATGAATATTTAACCTAGCTTGTTGTTTAAAAACTTTAGGAGGCAAGGTGAAGGGATCTAATCCAACACCGCCTTTGTTAAGACCAACTTTTGGTGTCCAAGCATGACATCCAAGTTGTTTTTACCATCAACAAATTTTTCAAGGCATTTTTTCAAATCACAAATCTCAAGCTTTAAAATTTCATTTTGTTTTTCTAAAATCGAAGTATCACAAGAGATTTGTTTTGTGCTAGAAATGTCACAATCAATTCAACCAAATCATTATTCACATGTTCTACATATAAATGGCTAGATATGCATTCATTCTTGGCATGCAACTCACTATTTTCACTTTTTAAGTCATCTAGTTCTTTTGAAATCGCATGCACTTGTTTTTTAAAGCACAATTTTTCTTGGCTAATTTCATGGATTCTTCATATAAAAGAGCATAAGCATCATAAATATCATCATTGGAGCAATTGCTATCACTATCACTAGCACTATATGAAGAATTTACCTCATCATCTTTTTGAGCCATGAAGCATAGATTTGCATCTCTATCATCGAAATGACCACCTTCATCTCCACTTGAGTCATTATCACTACAAATGATGGCTTCGATTGATGTCTTTATGGAGTGCTTCTTTCTTGACCCTTTCTTCTTCTTATTCTCCCATGAGGTAATCTCTACACTTAATCATTCTTGCTCTTCTGTGAGTTTTCAACTTTCTTAATTTTGAGAAACTCATTGAATTCCTTTGCAAGTATGTCCATCTCCTTGTTATTCAAGTCTTCTTCCTCCACACTTGAAGATTGATCCATCATTGATGAAGCTTTAAGAGCAATGCACTTCTTCTTCTTCTTTGGAACTTTTTGCCCGGATGATTCGAGTTGCATTTCATAAGTCATCAAGGAGCAAATTAATTCATCCAACGGGAAGGTATTGAGATCCTTTGATTCTTGAAGTGCGGTGATTTTTGCATTCCATTCTCTAGGTAATGACCTAATCACCTTTCTCACAAGATCACCGTTAGAGAAATCTTTTCCTAATTGTTTCAAAGTATTAACAATTTTAGTGAAACGAAAATTCATTTCCATAATAGATTCATCGGAAAACATTTGAAACAATTCATATTCTCTATGCCATAAATTCATCTTTGAATCTCTTAGGAGAGTCCCTTCATGAGTGACTTGAAGTGTATCCCACATACTCTTAGCCGAATCACACATAATAACTCGATTGAGTTCATTTGTGTTTAGAGCACAAACAAGACAATTCTTAGCTCTAGAATTCATGCAAAGCATATTTCTATCATAGTCATTAAATTCGAATTTCTCCTTTGGCACAAGCTTATTCCTAATCCACTTGGTTGGAACATAAGGGCCATCTTCAACGATTCCCCACATTTCATAATCTAAAGATTCTAAAAATACTCTCATCTTAATTTTCATATACTATATGAAGACCCATCAAAAAGTGGAGGTCTAGTAATAGAACTCCCCTCAAGACTAGGAAACCCCATGATCTTTTAACTCTCTAGGTGTTAACCAAAAATCAAGAGCCGAGGCTCTGATACCACTTGAAACCAATAAAACAACCCTAGAGGGGGGTGAATAGGGTTTTAAGACTATTAAAAATTAACAAACAAAAAAAAACCTCAATCTCAATAACTCAAATAAGCAAACAACCAATCTCAACACAAATGTAAAACGATAATGTAAAGAGAGAAGGGTTAGAGATACTTGACAAGGAGAATTAAATGGTTCGGCTTGATATACCCTCAAGCCTACGTCCACCTCTTCAAGGAAGTCCCTTGCAAGAGCACTAGAATCCACTAGCAACAATCTTCTTCCGGGTCAAGATCAAAACCCTTACAACACTTGGTGATATCCCCACACCAAGCACAAGCCTTGAATCCACAAAGCTCACCCAAGACTTGACAAACCCAAGCCTTGATCACAATCCTTTTACAAAGATCAAATGTGTACAAAGAAACCTCTTGAAAGGAAATGAGTACAAATGAAGCTCTAGTACAATAGAGAGATGAGAGAATTGATGACTTGAAGAATGCTCACTCTCAATCAAAGAATTGCTCACAAAGATGCTCTCTTTAATGATGTAAAATCATGAAGATGAAGAGAGAAAAGTTTAATCTATGAGCCTTGATGTTTCTCTAATGAATGGAGGCTTAGAATGTGGTTTCCATGGTGTATGATGAAGCCCCAAATCATTTATATAGAGAGCAAATGAAATATAGCCGTTAGAGGCAAAATATGGGCAAAACTGCCATTGCAGTCGACTGTATTCCCAATGCAGTCGACTGTAATCCCTCTAAAATAGCCGTTGGAGTTTTGTCCTCGAAAATAGCCGTTGGAACTGAATTTTGACCAATGCAGTCGACTGCATTGGAATGCAGTCGACTGGATTCAAATACAGTCGACTGTATTACCCTACTGCCTATCAGCTGCCTCACGGAACCCCCTTTCCTATTTTGGGCATAACTTTCTCTAGAAAAATCGGATTGAGGTGCCGTTTTTTGCGTTGGAAAGCTAATGAAAAGTTTTATCAAGATATGAAAAGATTGGCACCAAAATAGTTTTTGAGAAAATCTGAGTGAGCTCCAAAGTTCACTCATTTTCAAGAACCACACTTGTGTGAAAGGTTATGAACTCACATGCAATGCACAAGGTGTCCTAAGGTCTTTTTAGGTCATAGTCATCAATCCAAGCATCAAACCAAGACTAGTTACATAATAGTAAAGATCAATTATAATCGATAGTAACTTAGCCGATGCATTCTTTGTTGCTCTTCGACATTGGACTTGATGAAGCTTCTATAGCATGTCCACTATAACTTTAAGCTTCTTTGGCTTTAATCCATCTATCCAACTTCTCAAATGTGTCTTCATGAGTGTGCATGTATATGCCTACTAAGAATACACTCAAAGCACACATTAGAACATAATCAATGTGTAGTTATCATCAAAACAAGATGTAAGCCTAGGTTATCCAACCATAGGGCTAACAGGTGTGCATTGTGCAACAAAATGACCGACCATAACAAGCGGAACCATTACAAGGCACTGGGGATAAGTCCAGGGGGTTTGCAAGACGGGGAAGAAGATGATGCCGAAGATGAGGACGAACAAGCTGCAGTGGACCTTTAATTTTTTGTATAAGCCATCAAGTCTGTTTGACATTTGTAATAATTTTTTGTAATTTTTTCTAATAATCTTTCAACTGAATACTGGTGTTTTTTTTTCTGATGGACCTATGAAAGCCATCAAACCCAAGTTTAAGTTTTTTTTTATTTGACCCGTCCGCTACATAGTGTATTGGACGGCTCTGCAAAGTTTTTTATGTCTGCTATACAATGTAGCGGACGTCTCTGCAGAATCCTAATTTTTTGGTGTTCTTTGTGTCCGCTACACAATGTAGCGGATGTCTGTGCAGAAAAAAACTTTTGGGTTTCTTTTGTCCGCTACACAATGTAGCGGATGACTATAGCTGTTATGTATTAATTAGAACTCCAACACTTAGGCTTCGTTTGACAAAAAAAAAAATTTGGTTTTCAGTTTTTAAAGAGCAGCTTAATTTGTTTTTTTTATAAAAACAAGTGGGTGTTTGATAACCCCTTTTTTTTTAGGTTTTTTTTTTTGTGTTTGGTAACCCTTTTTATTTTGACTTTTTTTTTTGGTGGTTTGCGGTGGCGGTGGTGGGGCGGAGCGGTGGTGGTGGAGGTGGCTGCCGGCAGTCACCGGCGGTGGTGGCCGGCGGCCGGAGGTAGCTGCCGGCAGTCTCCGGCGGTGGTCGCCGGCGGCCGGAGGTGGCTGCCGGCAGTCTCCGGCGGTGGTCGCCGGCGGCCGGAGGTGGCTGCCGGTGGTCGCCGGCGGCCGGAGGTGGTTGTCGGCAGTCTCCGGCGGTGGTCGCCTGAGGTGGCTGCCGGCGGTGGGAGGGTGGTGGTGGTGGTCGGAAAAAAAAAAACCAAAAGTGAAAAAAAAACCAGTTTTTGGAATTTTTTTTTTACTCTGCAGTTTAAAAACTGGTTTTTTAAATTGAAAAAAAAATGGTTACCAAACGCTCCTTTTTTTTCAGTTTTTAAAACTGAAAAAAAAAGAGGGAAAAAAAGAGTGTCAAACGGAGCCTTAGTTTTTTTTATTGTCTCTACGTCCGCTATACTATATAGCAGACGGTCCTGCAGAAAGGACGATATCCAACACTTAGTTTTTTTTTGTTCTCTCTAGTCCGCTATACTATGTAGCGGACGGTCTTGCAGAAAGTCAGAACTCCAACACTTATAGGCTTCGTTTGACAAAATTTTTTTTTTGGTTTTCAGTTTTTAAAGAGCAGCTTAATTTTTTTTTTTATAAAAACAAGTGGGTGTTTGATAACCCCTTTTTTTTTGAGGTTTTTTTTTTTGGTGTTTGGTAACCCTTTTTATTTTGACTTTTTTTTTTGGTGGTTTGCGGTGGCGGTGGTGGGGCGTAGCGGTGGTCGACGGTGGTGGCCGACGGCCGGAGGTGGCTGCCGGCAGTCACCGGCGGTGGTGGCCGGCGGCCGGAGGTAGCTGCCGGCAGTCTCCGGCGGTGGTCGCCGGCGGCCGGAGGTGGCTGCCGGCAGTCACCGGCGGTGGTGGCCGGCGGCCGGAGGTGGCTGCCGGCCGTCTCCGGCGGTGGTCGCCGGCGGCCGGAGGTGGCTGCCGGCAGTCTCCGGCGGTGGTCGCCGGAGGCCGGAGGTGGCTGCCGGCAGTCTCCGGCGGTGGTCGCCGGCGGCCGGAGGTGGCTGCCGGCAGTCTCCGGCGGTGGTCGCCTGAGGTGGCTGCCGGCGGTGGGAGGGTGGTGGTGGTGGTCGAAAAAAAAAAACCAAAAGTGAAAAAAAAAACCAGTTTTTGGAGTTTTTTTTTTACTCTGCAGTTTAAAAACTGGTTTTTTAAATTGAAAAAAAAATGGTTACCAAACGCTCTTTTTTTTCAGTTTTTAAAACTGAAAAAAAGAGGGAAAAAAATTTTGTCAAACGGGGCCTTAGTTTTTTTTGTTGTCTTTATGTTCGCTATACTGTATAGCGGACGGCCCTGCAGAAAGGGCGATATCCAACACTTAGTTTTTTTTTGTTCTCTCTGGTCCGCTATACTATGTAGCGGACGATCCTGCAGAAACTCAGAACTCCAGGTTGTCTCTACGTCCACTATACTATGGAGCAAACGGCCTTGCAGAATCAAAGAAACCAAAACTAGCCAACACTGAGTCACTGACCCACACTTTGTTTCCCACCGTTCAAAGCAAATCACAGATTAGTCAATGAGCGAAAATGCTATAATAGCTCTGACCACAAATCAAACACTCAACTGAGTTCAACACAACGATATCGGTCAGTCAAATCAATCGCATTCAACATCGATCAACTGATGTCAACACAAATCAATTCAAACTCGATGAATGAAGAACAACTTTCATAATGATAATATATGTTTAAAAAAGTGAATATAATATTACAATGTCAATTGGGGCCCTCATCCCCTGCGGGATTCTCATCATTACACGGATTTACAATAAACCTAATAGCTCTAGGCCGGCCATTCATAATTTGCCAAGCCATCCTATACCTAAAGCCTTCTATGCATTCTCAGCTCCATACGGCCTTTCCGAGGCTCTCAGACCGACAAATGTAATCCATATACATGCAGACGAAGATGCCACAGTCCGAGAAATTATGTTGCTTGGGCCTACGCCTCTTCAATCGAAAAAAGAGCTTCAGCCTGCGCGATACCTTCTCGTGACGCCTACCATTGACCGAGGCAGCAAATAGATTCTGCGAGAAACATAATAAGCATTAAACATTAAACATAGCAAAAAGAATAAGATTAATCAATTTTACAATATGCAAGTTACAATAAGAAGTAAACAAGATCTTACCATGGCATTTAACTGGCATATGCCTTTGTACATGCTAATCACAGGCATCGCGGGGGTATCATCGTAGAGACTGTCGATGATTGATACTGTCTTCTCTACTGGTTCATAGCAAACCAAGTACCAGTGGGAATTCCCTAAAAATGGGATTAGAAACACGTCGGCAACACTTGCGCTCACTGGCTATCCCTAGCAAGATATGCTTGTAGGTTAGCGATCGGTCTCCACTGGGGCAGGGTTCTCCCCTTCCTTGAATTGACCCAGTCTTTCCACTCTTGTATTAGGATGCCATGAAAAAAAGCATCCAAGATAAAAATGCGCGGATCAATGTTTGGCCATTCCCGACCCCTTTGCCTCAGAATTTGCACGTAGTACGAGATGACACCGTTGTTTAACCAAGCTCCCGGCACCAGTAAGGCCATTTCTATCCACGAGCAATTGTAATCCAAGCCCTTCGGGTGAACCACGTCATACGACGCTCTGTCTTGGGGGGCCCGCTAACATAACGGGCTGGGATTAGCTCGCATTTACGCAGCTTTAGGGACCTGGTTGGATGCCCTTTTGGATATTACCCTCGGGGGTCGACCGAGGGATATTGCCCTTCGGAGGCCCCGACCGGCTGAGATTGCTCTCTGACCATTTCTTCCGCCGGCTGATATTGCCTTCCAGGGAGGTTAAACGGGGCATATTGCCCTCCAGAGGTGCCAAGTGGTCCTGCCCACAGGACAATGGGCAGTGCCTCGGAGAAACTGTAGTTTCTGAAAGGCCAGTCTTGCGTGACTTGACTCTGAGAGAGGGGTTGGGGTTCCAGGAAAAAATTGAAGGAGGGGCCGCTGTAATAGTCCCACAACGGTTGAGCATGTCCCATCCCCGCTATAGAGGGACCACCAACTCCCTGGCTCACCCCTGAAGCCTGTCCTGATGGATCACCGTATCCCTGGCTGACGCCCGTATAACCCATTCCTGGGCTGAGGACCGAAGACTGTCCTGATGCTTGGCGTAAAAAATTCTCGTAGCCTAAAGCCAATACAGCAGCCTGTTGGCGAAGATCCTCGCCCATTGCACTCACAAGATCCTTCCGCTCGCTCAACTTCTGGAAGAATGCAAGAGAGGCATTAACCTACATCCAAAGAGATAAAAAATAAGTAACTTCAATCAGAAATTTATATTCATCAAATTCAATTAAAAAGACTTATTGGACAACTTACGAGATTGTATGCCATATGCTCATCGATCTGACCCCTAGGGTGGTATTTCTCCCCGCGTTCAAAGTTTACTGGGGCTACTCTTCTCCTTGTGATGCGGTAGTACCACTCATCGTACTGTTCGATGCTGATAACAGGGTCAGGCTCCGAGACGATGGCCGCCAGTGTGTCCTGCCAAGAACTCCAAAGCTCTATTTCGGTCTCGCATAATTCATGCGCAATGGCCTTGCCAAACCGTCTGACACCCGATGGGTTCCTGTTAACCCTCATATCTGGGGCATTGGCTGGCAAACCCTGCTCTAACTCAAAATGGTGCATTGCTCGGTCTGGCAGCTGCCACTCTGCGACCTCGAAGTGGATCAGGGGTGTGCGCTGCAACCCGGAGAGTGTGAAGATGAACGACTCTCACACCCATTGAGCCAAACGTATGTACGGTGCCCACGCATTTGGCCCGGAGATAGACTGTCAAACTCCCCTTAATAGTACGTAATGTTGTGATAGGGATTGACTCTCCTCGGGTAGTGGCTCTCCCTCTGACTGTACTCCCAAGCACACAACCAAGGCCACACTTTATCGATTCTATCCTTACGTGTTGGTGCACCGATAGCAAAGTGTGCATAAGACCACACCTAAGAACATGGGAAAATTATATTTATATCGTCGATTCAACAAAAAAAACAATAACGAAGACATGATTTATATGATATATCTGCAATAGTGAGAGACATGCACATATGGCTTTGGAGTCGGGCCTCGTTGCCTTGTGCAATGCTCAATACAGATACGAAAGAACCGCTGCACCCCAGGCATAATCCCCAACCTCCGACAGGTTACCCAACAATGGTAAATATTTCACATTGACCGTGTTCTTCGACGTCAATGGGAATAAAATTACCCCCATCACCCACAAGAGGAAGGCATGTGTGTACAGCACAAGCATCTGGCCTGTATAGTTTTTCGGCAAAACCCCGTAGGTATCTACCAACCACTTCAACTTTATACCACCAGTGCTAAATTGATCCTGGGGTATCAAAGTGAAGAAGTCCCTAGCGGTTCTCTTATTCATTGCTTCCGACGGAGGAGCAATTACCTGCCGCCCCATCACCGGTAACCCTAAGATAAACCCTACATCTTCTAGGGTAATTGTCATCTCTCCGAGCGACAAGTGAAACGTATTCGTTTCACTTCTCCACCTTTCAACAAGGGCACCTATTAAGTGCCGATCAAGGTGTTGAAAGATCTGCACATGCGTGAAAATCCCAAACCCAATTCCACGCAGTATCCTTTTCTGGGACTTGTTCAATTTCCATGCTGTGAACTCGTGAGATACTTCTACGATGGTGAGAAGTTCTCTTTCCTACGAATTAATAAATACAATTTAAGCAAAACAAACGGTGTACAACGTTCGTAAGAATAAGAAAGTTGATAAGTAATGTATCTAACTTGACCATCCCATATGAGCGTACTGATATGGTTGGCTTGGTCGTATAACATGGATGGATCTTCTGGTCCACGGTTAAATTCTATTTTTTGCAACTGAAATTATGAAAAAACCTTCTCAGTTTGGATTTTACGGTTTGGATTTTGATATTCGCTCGCAAAAATACGACGCTAGCACATGCATAATACATACAATGTTAGCATATACTCATATGTATAATCATATATATACATATACGGAATCAGATTTTACAAACACTAGCACATGAACAAATACATACATATATAAATTCCCATCACTAGCACATGCTCAATGCATAATCAAAACCACGCATAAAATGCAATATTTATCACAACTATAGATTACAAACATGTAAAGGATTGATTTTGTGAACTTACGTGATCTATTGAGGTATTAAAGGTGTTCTTAAGAAGAAATTGTGCAGATCTACTCGCCAACGCCGTTGAGAATATTTGTGAGTTGAAAGAATGGAGAAGAGTGTCGTAGTAAAGGTTTTTTTGAATATATATTAAACGTCCACTGTACAGTATCGCAGACAGTTTTAAAACTATTACGTTCGCCACACTGTGTAGCGGTTACTGTTGGACAAGATTACCGTCGTGGGCGTAAAGGACTGAAAGGACAGGTCCTGACCTGTGTCAGCCTAAAGGTCGTCCGCTACACTGTGTAGCGGACGTCTTTTTCTTGACACATGTCAGGACTTGAAAGTAGTCCACCGCACAATGTAGCGGACAGGGGAGGAGGGGCAAAATGGTAAAAAAAAAAAGAAGGCTGTCCGCGACACTATGTCGCGGATGACTGACAGTTTTTTTAAAAAAATAAGATCTAAGTCGTTCATCTTTCAGGATGGACGGTCAGATCGCGCTTACAAAATACCCCATTTTGCTAGCGCTCTCAACAGATCAGCTCCCGTGTATATATATATATATATATATATATATATATATATATATATATATATATATATATATATATATATATATATATATATATATATATATATATATATATATATATATATATATATATATATATCTGTGTGTGTGTGTGTGTGTGTCGTGATCCATTGCTAGCACTAAAGAAAATTGAAAAAAAAACAATGTAGAATGTTCTTCCATTCTTGGTTGTTTTGCCACCAGATTAGCTATGACTCATGATATGTTTGACCGCTCAATGATGTAGCACCTATGCGCACGTTAGCAGAATTTAAAGATATTAGTTACAAAGTTGTTTGAACGGCGAACCTATGAAAGTTGTAAGCAGGTCAATCATAATTGGCCCATAACCCAATTTTTCTGAAGTTTCTAATTGCATAATTTACAGCATGTAACTTGACTCTAAGATCCCAAGCAGTGGCAACAACAAAAACTTTAGGCAACTCTGACCAATAACTTGTATATTTTATGTCCATTTGTTACACTATCTTACTAATCATTTTCATCTCTCTCAATTGGTGTAAAACTTTAGCCATGCTAAGTATTTGTATTATAGCGAAAGAGGACGTAGGACATAAAGTATCAAACAATAGAATGGTGGACCTAAAAAATACCACCAAAATTCAACCATGTATTAAAAACAAACTGTCAATTCATTCGGACTTGGCAAGCCTTGTGAGAACTTGGTTAGTATTCAGTGAATATAAACTTGTTTGTTTTGTATAACATAACATGTAAAAACATAAAATAAATGGAGTTCCACCTATGGCGGACATATGTAATAAGTCTCTTACGAGACAAACTATGTTGAGCACACAGAGTTTTAAGTTCTTGTACTCTCGGTCACGAAGAATGAACGAACATAATATGACCCTTTATTTTGGAAATAATTGGTCTTTCAATAGTTAAACAATCTTGAATAGTTAAATTCATGATATGGCAAACACATTGAATACAAAAAGTAATTCTCACTTAGTATAGGATTGACGTCCGTCAATAACAATTCAACAGCAACATTATTAGTGGAAGAATTATCAAAACTACCACTCACTATCTTGTCATCTATTGTAAAGGTAGAAAATGATCAACCATATATTTGAGCTATTCGTTGTCACCCAAGAATAATTAAGCATAGTATTCAAATATCTTCAAGCATCAGACATTAGACTAACTTACCATCAAAGTTTTTATAATAACTAAGTGTTGTTTAGCAGCATTACATTATCTCAGTGCATCAAATCTAACAGTATTTCTATGAACCTTTTTACACAAGGGTTGTATACAATTATTCACCTATTTATTATACTTTTTATTATTAGCAAAATTAAAGTTAAAATGCTCTTCATGGTGCACAACATATTCAGTAAGACCGTCTCTTTACTATCGTTGATTATAAATAAATAACTTAATATCAAAGATATTTGTGTTTGCGTATCATCAATATGGCTTTGTGTAGATGCACATCACAAGAAATGCCTATTACGTAGTGAATTGCCACTATCATGCAGAAAGTATTTTAAACAATATTTACATTGAGCTTTAGATATGCCATTAACATAACCTTTATAAAATGATATCAACACTTTAGCTTTTGCCTTTCTATCTGTCTTTTGGGCTACTGGCATACTTGAGGCAGGATTGCGCGGTCCTTCCTCTCTACAACCACTCATCGAGTGAAGATTGTGTGTATGAGTATTAGCGTCGCCAACTGAGTTACGTTCTTGACTAAAATGATATTCAGCTTATGAAGGTATATATTGAAAGTCAAGAATATGTTTTGGTTAAAAGCCAAAAAAATGGTAAGACTAATTAAATAATAATATTTTTTAGCCAAAGTATATCGACTAATGATTAAAGAATGCTTGTAATTGCAAAACTGAGATGATTAGTACTTAATAACAAATAAGAATACTCAAAAAATCTTGTAGATAAGAGAAACTTGTGAAAAAAATATAAAGAGAATGAAGCAGTTTATAAATTTTTGAAGCCTCACATAAAGCAAAAATTCCCTAAAAATGTAACCATTTATAATTTTGGGAAGGGTAAAAGTAAATAGAAGATTTGTTGAAATAAGGTTGGACAGAAATTCCTGAACCTAGCTGTTATACAGTTGTTGAAGAGGTAAAAAATTAATTCTTAGAAAATAGGGCCATTGAGGAGGGGAGGGGGTGGAGAATTCAAAATTTTGAAACTTGGCTAGCGGGGCTTTTTCGGTCCAGCCCGGGTTCAGGCCCTAGGCCCTTGTAGCTGGGACCTGCACTTTTCATTGTGCCAGCATGGCAGGCTATGGCTTTTTAGGTCTAGACCATGCTGGCCCTCAGGGCCCGCAATATGTGTGTTATCTCTGGCTGTAGTTATCTTTGAACAATCTCATAGCAACCAAAATTTTTTTCTAGTAATATAAAAAGTTAAGTTTTTATGCGGAAATGGATTATTAATAGTTATTAAATATGACTATCCAAAATTCTATATTTAGTGAAGCTACATCATCACTTAGCCGTACTTGCAACTTGTCCGCCTGCACTCGCACCAAAAACATGGACCGTGAGAAGAGGGTGTGTGGGTCTTCATACTAAAGAGAGATGTTCCTTGCTCACATTCCAAGATCTGGATTATTGTCGTCAACAGGTAAATGACACATGAAGTTAAAATATCAGGTGCTGGGAGCTGAAATTGAAATAGTAAGGTCATTTGAACACATGACCTAGGTTTCATAAGACAAAAAGGAGTAATTCCTTGCAGTGTTATAAAAAGCGCGCCTAGGCGCAAGGCACAGCTAGGCTCATACATCGTGTCTAGCCTAGGCATAGGCGCAGGGCCTTCAATAAGTTGTGCGCCTTGTGAGCCCAGGCGCTCAGACACTAGGCGCATAGCTGGGCGGGAGGCGCAAAGCTAGGCCCATGATCTCTGGCCGTTCGATTTGACTTTGTGTCTTCACGTGGGCCATTGATTTTTCTTTTAGTATTTTTTTCTTTTTGTTTTAAGTCAAAACAAGCATTTTAAAGACTAAAACATAAACCTAACTACAAAAATCCCCAAATCAGATTTATGATTGACGACCAAAGCTCTCAGTCTCTCACACAGTCACCTCGCCACTCTTGTTCCATCCTTTGCTCCGGTCATCGCCGTCGCATCTCCCGTCTCTACCGGCCGTTTGCTGCTCTGGTCGATGTCGCTGCTTCAGCCGCTGCCATTACTGCTCCTCTTTGCCCTGCTACTCTGGTGGTCAATTGAAGCAGCTGCTCAGCAGTGCTACGGCAGGGTTGTCACACTTAAGTTGATTTTTCGTCATGCCTACGTATCTTAATGCCTGAAAGTTGGATAGGATGGTTTCATCTGTAGAATTCCTTAACTTTAGCCTACTTACACTTGAGATAATTTAATGCTGAAATATACTTTACTAATTGTTCATATTTATGTTGGGATCCCAAATTGTAATTGCTCACTAATTACCTTACCCCTTCTCTGAAAGTTGTTGAAGACAAAGCGCACGTGGCTAAATTAGGAGACCTAACTGATTTGTTAGCTTCACTTTATATTGTTCATAAGGCCAAAGCTCAGTCTTTAGAGAAAAGATCTGACTTTTTAGTTGGTCTTCTAGTTAGTTGGGTACATTCTTTAAACATCTACAAGTTTTCTGTAACTTCTGCTCAGATTCCTTGGTCCCCAGACATAGTTGAGCACTTAGGCTATGCCGCTATGGTTCTCTTGAAAAAAATCGATATATATGTAACTCCGCTCGTCTTACTCTTCTATAGGTAAATTTTTAGTCCCTATATTATGCCCATTGAGATCGATCTTGTTTTATAAAGCAGAATTTATCTTTGACCCTTGTGAACATGAATCACAAGTCTATTCAAAATAGTTCATGTGACCCTTCGTGTAGCTGTGTTAGTTACATCCTTTGTTATTCCTTTTTCATAGGCACCAGACCAAAAAAAAAGGTAAAGTTACATCTCTGTGTGGTTAGTTTCTACAGGGGCTAGAGCAGAAGTAGTAGAACCTTGAGATAGAAAAAATGAACACAGATTCCATGAGCAAATCAAGTCCTTGATACATTAGTTTTATTCATAGTTGAAAAAAGTTTTTGGTATGCTTAACTACAAATAAAAGACAATAGATATCTACAGGGAAAGAGCAATGACAAAAATGAGTAATTTATATTTAGTTGCCCTTGAAATACTTGCACAAGAATTCTTCCTCCCCACAGTGCCTTTGAACTTTGAAGTACATTATAAACCTCAATAAGAAGCTTCTTGTTAAATTAGGATGTTAGTATTTGAAATTTTCTCTAGTGTTTAGAAGTTTGTTAATTGTCATGTTCTGAAATTTTTTTTCTTAATTTATTGTTTGAATGGACTATTATTTATTTATTTTTATATATTTTAAGATTGCGCCTTGCTTCAAAAAGGCGCGTGCATGCGCCTTGCGCCTAGGCTCCAGAGACCTTTTGCGCCTTAGGTGCGCCTACGCCTTTAATAACACTGATTCCTTGAATGCTTCTTATGTCTGCATTTGTATCTTACTTAGTTTCTTTTTTCAGTGCCTACTTAGTTCTTTCACAAAAAAATCACATTATATTAAACCTTACATGTAACTTCCTTATGAATTCTAACAAAACTAACCACGTGTGGCAGGTTATTGATCTAGAGGCCGGGCAACAGAGTAAAAGCACATAAATTTGTAACCAGACAAACCTAAAAACGCTTTTCTTATTCATATTCCATTATTCCTTCACCGCTAACACCACCACGATAACACCTTCTCTCACTCTCATCACGTTTACCCTTTCGCGCATTATATCTCAGTGCCATGGTGAAATATGCCCAACCCTCGCCCACCAATTTTCTCCCCTCTTTCTCATGTTGGTATAAAATCCCTACTGCGTCCCAACCCATCGGAGCCCTCCTTCATCTCCTCTTTGAATGCCAAACCAACACCACCATCCCACAACACCATGGATCGCATTAGTCATCACAACCAATGACTAACTTCCACTACCCACCACAAATTCAAATGATTTCCTATTTCTTCAATTCAAATCCCACTACAGAAACTATTCATTTAGCGACCGCCATTTGCGGTCGCTAAATGGTGTTTGGCGGTCGCTAATTATGTTCAGCGACCGCAAACGGCTGTCGCTAGAGACTGGGTCGCTAAATTTTAGTGATCGCAATTTTTTGTGGTCGCTAAATTTAGCGACTGCTTTGACCAGTTTAGCGACCACCTTGGCCGTCGCTAAATCTTTTGGATAATTAAAAAAAATTATTAGCGACCATGTTCACTAGATTAGCAACTACTGTAGTGGTCACTAATTTTTTTTAGCAATTAATTTTTGCGGTCGTATATGATTTTTGCATTTTAATCTTTTGTAACGGATTTGCATTTTTATTTGGTAATGAAACTAATGACACATAATTCATTCCAAACTCACACAACAAGGTTGTACACAACTTTTTCATTTCATTAGCAATCATATCCAAAATTATAATCAACTATTTTAACTCTTTATCAGACATTGTCTCAAACCAAAATAAAGAAATGTCTTAAACACCTAGACTAGGACCAAGGTAACTACTCTTGAGACCATACAAATTCGTCGACGTAAGAATTCATCAATGTTTGCATCGTGATAGGCAAGGAAGCGCCAAGGCTGTCATTTTCTTTACGGGTTGTTGAAGGCACGCAAGGTCCAACATCTTTCTCACCACCTTGAGAATCGAAAATATTAGGCACAAGTCCATGCTGCATGAAACAAAAGAACTTAATCAAAAAACTCAAAGAAACAGCCAAAGTATTTTATTTTTTTTTAAAGTAACCTCTAGCTTTATTCATACAAAAATCTGCAACCCCACAAATCATACTAGGTATTCAGTTCAAAGAAACGTAGTGCACTTGGCTCTCACACTCTATTAACAGAAGAAAAATTATCATGTTGCTCAACAAGACGCTCCACATTTTATATAACTGTCAAGTTATAAATGAATCATGACAAGCAGAAGTAACACCACAACTGCCAAGTTAAGAAAAATGGTCTTATGAAAGTTTGTCAAATCTGAAGCAAACCGCACTTAGCTAAAATGAATTACATGTAACTGTTTATTCAAGCTAGCTAGCCAGGTTGTCATGTAGCATGACATCACTGAAGTTCTAAACTCGTCACCATATTTGTGCTGTAGAAGAACATTACGTGCTACAAGCAAATTACCGACTAAGATCTCTATGCAAGTTGATCAAGAAAAATAATGATATTTGAGACCCTACTAGAAGAAAATCATCTAATAATCATCTAATGCAGATACTATGTAACACTCCGAACACAAAAACACATGAACAGGGTGCACTTGCTAAACAAATCAAACAATTCAATGATTCCCTCTCATAAACTACCAGAAAAGCTAAACAGGACTTACTACAGGCCAACCACAAAAGGTAACCCTTCAAAAATACTACCTCCAAAGTACACCACCCCACAATCCTCCTCAATTACTCTACATCTCTTCTCCAAAAAAGACCCTTTTGAAGGGAACAATCTGTTGAGCAATGACCGGAACTGATTTCTTTTATGCACCTTCAGCGTACTCGGTTTATTTAGTATTCTGATTTAGGCAAAAATTAAGGGATTGAGTTATGTAAGGGATTGAGCCAGTGATTAAGGGACAACATGATTTGTGGTTTAGTCTATTGGCTTACCCACTAAAATGCCAAGTAGACAAGTTCCAACTGGTATCAGGATATGCATATCGGATTGCAGAATTACTTAAATATGTCGATGCCTCATTTGGTTGATAAATCTTTAAAAAGAAAAAGGGATAGATGGAAAGAGATGCAGTACCAATGGGATTCTGCATTGGTTTATAAATTTGGTATCAACCTGATCTCGCCCACTCCAGTCAGATTAGTTTCCTCAGCAGGACCATCACATGAGGAACTCATTTCCATACTTGCACAAGTCAGTCCTAAACCATTCTTTTCAACAAAGTCCTGGAATCGCATTTTTGGCACAACCTAAAAGATTTTTGAAAAAAACAAACTCATAAAATAGATTCAAATGCATTTCTCGTACCAGATTTGGCAATGCATCATGCAATTAACCTGTAACATAACTACGCTAAGAACTGTATATTGATAAACAAAAAATTGTTATAAGAAACAAAAAACTGAATAGCAATGTAGCTTACTTTAGCTTATTTTAGTACAAAGTGTGACTCGCCAAATAAGAGTGTATCATCAAATGAAGGCATTGTCTTGAACAGCCGAGCATTCTTAGAGGAACGCTTTTCCAAAAGACATAAAGTCTCTCTTTCCCTTGTTAATCCGACTACTAACACCGACTCTGGCAGAAAAACTCTCATGTACACCACGACAATCACCGCCACCGATGCAACAAACTATAAGCAATTAAGAATGGCTTCCATCAGTGAATAACTCACACATACAGCATATGTTAGGCCCAAAAATACCTAGAAATGTTTGATAAATCCATATGGTAGCAAATCTCAATTACAGATCTGGGTTCCTCTCTCTGTAAATAAGAAAAAACATTTTTTGGCTCTTAAAAAAGTAAAAACATGAGTAGAGATGCAAGAGATAAGAAAATTACATATTCAAAAGACGCAGAAAATTACAGATCCAAAAGTAACAAATCGAAGAGGCAGAAAAGACAGAAGAATTACGTGAGTTGGGGCGAGAGACGATGTGCGCTGGGCTGCAGCGTGGGCTTGGCTGCTCCATGGGCTACGTGGCTTGCTTCGCGCTAGCATGGTCTTTGGCAGTGGCGGCAAGGAAGGCGATGGAAGAGAAGCCGTGGTGGAAGGTTACGTTCGTGGTTAGGAAGGGGGAGAGAGGGAGAGGCTGTGGATGTGTGGTGAGGGGGAAGTGAAAAACAAATACGGAAGAAAGATGAGTTAAAAGTAGGGGAGTATAGCAACCGCCGTTATGGCGGTCGTTAATTGCGACAGGAACATCGGATAATGGAGATGAGAGCATATTCATGGCGGTGCTTGTTGTAGAACAATTAGTGGTTGGGGTCAATGACTGTCTTGGATGAATCGTAGCATATCCATGAGGCGGTGGTTGTTGTCGAATTGTTCGGGCATTAGTTATAGTCGACCATGATGGTGATAATTCATATTCTGGTGAGACAGTGGAGTGGCGGTGGCTCGCTAGTGGCTTTTGCTATGGTGGTGGGTAGTAGCGGCGAGGGTTGAAGACTGATATGAAGAGAGAGATAGAGTAAGAGAAATGAGAGAGAAAACGAGCGAGCGACGAGAAAAAGAGGGGGGAAAGAGTTCTGCATGAAAACAAATGAAATTGGGGAAGAGAAAATGGAAACTAGTGGTGGTTATGGCATCGCAGTAAGGCCGTGATGGTGGTTGTTATGGCATGGGTGATATGCGGGGACGGTGGTGTTGAAAGTCTAGGTAATGTGTGTTTTGGCGTAGTACATAGACCATAGTACATAGTTTAAAGAAAGGCTTACATTATCTTGTACAGAGAGTAAAAGTGTCAAAAGGGCCAGGCTAGCCACCCACGGGTCAGCCCGACCCGACCCTAAAATGGCTCAGGCCAGCCTGGCCCTAAACATGAATAGTGACAGCCCTGGTTCATAGGGCCAAGGGCTAGGCTAAGAATTGAAGGAAAAAGTCCGGCACTAAAAGGGCCTGGGTTTGGCGCGTTTCCCCTGGGCCGAGCCCGACCTATTTTTGGCCCAAAAATTTAATATTTTGGGCTTGGCTTTGTGATTAATATCTTGGGCTTAGGTTATTTGGGCTTGACTTTTGAAGTTATCTAGGCTTAGGCTTTCTAATTTTCTTGAGAATTATGTAAATAGTCCAACTTTAACATAAAAACTCGATATAAAAATCATATGCTTAACAAGTCGTTCGCGAGCATCTTTATGAACAATTTATATATTCATGCTCTCGCTTAAGTACTAAAAGCAATTTTACTGTGACAAAATGACCAATAAATTAGCATTCAAATAACATGTGTTAAATGTCTCTTAATTAATTAGGATAATATGGTAGTTCAATTTGTCAAAGCTGACCATAAGTTGTTCTTAAATAAACTTCTATATAAAGCTCTAGAAACAAGCTATTATGCGTGCATCCATCTTACTCTGACAATTTTTTGTCAGTGTTATTTCAAGCTTCTTAACTCCGGAGTCCAACACATCAAACTAGAACATGAAAACCATGACATAGATGAATCTGAGACTGCCAGTTGATTACAAGGAACATGCAATTTACCAGAATAAAGGTAAGAAATTTTTAAATAGACTTGATAATTGAGTAAAAGAAGGAGAGCTTACAAACAGATTTATCCAAAATTAATTTTTTTTTTCCTAACATAGAAACATAAATAGAAAGAATTTACAAAAAAATAATTTTTTTTTTCAAGCCCGGGCCTGGCCCTTGCCCGGCCCTAAAGTTAGGGCCTAGGGCTTGGGCTTGGACCGGGACTTGGTATCCTCGAAGTGGGCCCGGCCCGGGCCTACCCCGTTCCCTACCCTCGAAGCCCGGCCCCGACCGGTTTTCTCTTCTGGCCCGCTGGGTCGGCCCAAGCCCGACCCTTTGACATTTCTAACTAACTCGGTGGCTTTCCATTTTTTCTTTAAAAAAAATTAATGGGATGCATTTGACGTTTTTCATCCATAAAAAGACAGTAAATTTATGTAGAAAAGAACTTTTTCTTGAAGGATTAGGTAGGTACGGAAAAGGAGAAAGAACAAGTGGGTTCCAAATGCAAACTTGAGAGGTATACATGGAACTACTCTAAACTAAAATCAAACATCAGTTGAAACAATCTACATACTTATCAGAACATATTTACTAACATGTGCCGAATTGTGCTTATGCACAAATAATATATGTGGAGTATAAAAGTTTATGGTTATACCCTTATAACTTTTATGGTTAGTTAATTTGTAGATGTGGGGTTATTGTACTTTAGTTTTCAAAAAATCTAGCCTTTTTATCTCTCCATTTTCAAAAATCTGATCTTGTTGCTGCTGCCACCACCTTCATCGTTAGCACTACCTTCTTGACCAAATCATGTTGCCGTAATCAAACCAATCGGCGAAACCCAACAAGAACCAGAGGGATCCAATGAACCGGAAGGGACTCATGGACACTACGAGGAAGTTTTCTTATTGCTGCGATCCATGGATAATGGCGCCGGACGATAACATAATGAGGAGAGAACGAACTACGGCCACTACGAGTGTTGGTGAGTTGTAGAGAAGCTGAAGATAGGAAAAGAGTTGGAAAAAGAAACCCTAGCATGAAATATACCTAACAGCCCTTTTCTAATGCGTCGAAAGAATTACTTGAGTATACGATTTCATAAGCAAACCTCAAAGACTTGTCTCTGGAATTTCACAGATCAATTTTCCTAATTATTTGATGTGAAAAATAATTTAAACCCCTTTGAGGTTGAGGGACAATTACAAGTAGCCGAGACCAAATTCAAATCGATCTCCAAGGCCTAGTTATATAATAAGAAATGAAGCCACGCACTACGATCCAGCTTTAAACTTTGAGTGTTCCTTTTTGTATTTTTTGTAAATGGCAAATGCGAGAAAAAAAACATTATGAGACAATTTTCACACATTATGTCTACTCCTACGCTAAACACTTCTAGCGAAAAAATAAGCATTCACATAAGGGTGCAATAACTGACACATGACACGAAAAGAATTTCTTGCCTAAGAAACGGTCGCCACATAAAGATGTATTACCCACTTTTTTTTGGGTAAAGCAAAATGTTTGGTTCCCATATTTTGGGTCTTTCTTATATTTTTTAGATTAGGGATGAAAAAAAAAATTAAGAGCATGATTTAAGCTTGTTATATTTGGCAGTTCTCAATTAAATAATCGGTACCAACCAAATTACCAAATATTTTTGCTCCATCCCAGGACGACAGAATAACTGGAACAATCTTCTGAATCAAATAATTTTCTAAAATTTCGTACCCACAATTTCGTAAGTGATGGCAAAGCTCAATTTTTGTACGGCAATACTTAGTTATTGGTACATTTGACTTGAAAGTTGTATTTTCAAAATCTTCTGAAAGCAACCAAATAGAAAGACACTCGTTACGGAGCCGCATACTTGAATAAGACTTAGAAGACAAAAGATATAAAGCTACAAAAACTTATTATTTTTAGAGAACAACATAAATATAGAAACGATACATGTATATTGGCAAGTGATGATTGAATAACAAGGAAAATATGATGTTAGAACGCGAGATACTATATTTGATCAAATCACACAAAAATATGTTGCATTAATTATTAGTTGAAATTAAAGCCATAGACCAAAAAGGGAACAAAAAATTATTCAAACAAAGATTTTTTATTTTTGAATTTCGGTTCAAAAAGAAAATATTAAACTTCCAGTAAAAAAAGTAATATCGCATGAACATAAAAATGCCTAGCAAAACAGTAAATTGACAAATAACAACACTTATAATCCGTCAACGTGCTAGCATTGATTACTAATATTAATTTTCATCAATGGTTGGTTGTGCACTTCCTTCAATACTTAGGTTACACTTGTCTCCATGGTCATCAATGCTACTTGCTTCAAAGGGATTTTCTTTAGGGTTTCTCTCAATTTATAACAAAATAGATCGATTATACAACACACTGATTGTTTTGTACACTTCCTACTCATAAAGTACACGTACTTACCCTTTTTGTGTACACATTTTTTTACGGGAGTTCATCGACAAAAAAGTTCTCGTTTTATACTTACCCGATCTTCGTTGAAGACGTCGTCTCAATCTATAATATTTCGTACATGTAACTTAACGTGCCACTTAAGATTATAAGAAATAAGTAAATATATATATATATATATATATATATATATATATATATATATATATATATATACATGCTTTAACATCTTTTTTGCCTCAAGCTTATAGTTGACATCAAAGGTCTTGCTGACGCTTAGGGGCCATTTGACAGGGTTTTTTTTTTGCTTCTTTTTTTCAGTTTTAAAAATTGGAAAAAAAATGGGGTGTTTGGTAACTCTTTTTTTTTTTTCTAATTTAAAAACCCCCTTTTTTGAGACCTCCACCACAACGCACCCACCACCGGCAGCCACCGCCCACCGTTGCCAGGCAGCCATCGACAGCCACCTTCGGCCGCCGGCAGCCACCGCCCACCGCCGCCAGACAGCAACCACTGACAGCCACCTCCAGCCGCCGGCAACCACCATCGGGCAGCCACCTCCGGCAGCCACCACCGACAGCCACCTTCGGCCGTCGGCAGCCACCACCGGGCAGCGGTGGGCGGTGGCCACCACTGCTGGCCGGAGGCCACCTCCGGCAGCCACCGCCGCCAGACAGCAACCACCGACAGCCACCTCCGGCCGTCGGCAACCACCACCGGGCGGCCCCCTCCGGCAGCCACTGCCTGTGACTGCCGCCACAACCGCCTGCCGGCGACCACTGCCGGCCACCACCACCGTCGACCACCGCTACGCCCACCACCGCTACCACAAAAAAAAATTCAAAATAAAAAGAGTTACCAAACACAAAAAAAAAACTCAAAAAAAGGGTTATCAAACACTTACTTGTTTTTGTAAAAAAAAATAAAATTAAGTTGCTCTTTAAAAACTGACTACTGAAAAAAAAAATTGTGTCAAACAGACCCTTTGTCTTTTACTTCCATGTTTCAGATTGTTGCCATCCAACTTAATTTGAGATTGTAGTCATTCAACTTAATTTAGAAGACAAATTTTTTTTCTAGTAACCTTTCTCTCAACAGAGCGTGAACTAAGTTCGGATTCGTTTCTCCTAAATTGTATAAATTAATAACAAAAGAAAGTCAAAAATTTTTGTCAAACAAAAAAATTAAGGTGGCCAAGAAAGTAAATAAAATGTACAATTAACCTTCTCGTTCATATCCATTAGATGAGTGACAGAATATCTCAACCACTTTTTCACTTCTCTGTCGAACACTAAATAAATACCAATATCGCTTTTGTTGTCTATTTCAAGTATTAACCTATATCTAAAATTACAATGATCAAAAGCATTCATACTATGATAAACTTACACATATTAAATGACAAAATAGTTACAAATTTCATGTCCAAAGTTACCTTCGGAACTAAATATAAAACTTCTACATTGCATCTTTCATGCCATAACTTGGACTCCTTTTCAACAGCATTCTTTGGACATGGGTATAACATGTAGTACCATCCATAAACACTGTCAACCCTTGAGACAATGGCTTTGCGTGTGTAAGTCATTTTGAAAAAAAAAATAATAATCACAATATAAGAGTTTACACCATAAAATAGTAAATTACTATACCATCCATGAATGTCAAAAATCCATCATACTTTTTCAATGGGTGGAAGACATGATCTCAAAAATCTTTGACAAAGTTGTCTTATTCACAAATATAATTTTTTCATGCTTCAGTAAAATATTGGGAGGTGTAACTATTTCACCGGTTTGATTGGAAAGTAGACTTCGGTTGCAGACACAAAAATGACAAACTTACAATTTCAAGTATGCAAATTGAATGAAGCTATTCAATCAAGAGTATAAAATATACGTAATCACATACTTCGAAACTTCATGTATCGCCGAGTTGGTATAAATTTTAGTAGCACCAGTTGAAGACAAATTATACCTCCATATAGTATTTATTATATCAACATTAGAGTTTACACATTCACAAAAAGAGCACGTAAAAATCACGTCTAAAGAACTCAATTTCTGAATTTTACTTTAAATTCCTTCACCATTGTCCATGTAACAACTAACACTCACTGGTCATTGCTTGTGATACAAATGTTTTCATCAATTTGATATGTTGCTCCAGACCATAACGTCACTGTCAACGTCTGTCCACCGTAAGAGTCACAAAAACTCATATGACAAAATAATCACATTTAATTGGTTTGTACAATGCATTCATAAAAAAGGTATGGCTATTAGATAGCATCAAACAATAATAAATAACATCTCTTGTCAATCAACTGGTCATCTCTCTTCGTCACCATTTTCTGATCAATGCATATTTTATGGACAATGCTTTTCTTACAAAGCACACCAATCGCATTTGTAGTTGAAAGGAAAAAAAAAAACCGCGTAAGATGAATGCAATATTAGATGCATGTACATATGTATTGATTACTTAACAAACTGAACATCACTAAACTCAACAAACTCAAACCTGTTGAGTGTGAAGCATTTATCTTCACCGACTACTGGCTTGACAGTTGTTGCGATTACTGGTTCCGTGGTGAAGAAGATGTGTGTGTATACAGCAGTGTTCCTTCTATTGAATGAAATTGATAAATTTATATAATAAAATGAGATACATATACATGGAACTTGTATATGCGATAATTGTGGGGAATTTTAAGGCTATCATTTCCTAAAGCTTAATTAAAGATTGAGTAAGAGACAAGATTTCAAGGGTAAAGGAAATAAAACGAGATAAGGTAAGATTTTTGGGATTTCTGCTTATTTGAGATTAGAGATAGAAAGGGAAGGAAGAAGAGTAATCCAAATTCTTATTGTTTTCCGATTTTGATAGCCCATGCTAGTTGGATGAAAATCTATAATACAGAAGCAACAATTGAAATTCATAAACAATAAACAATAATAATATTGATAGCGACCATAAACATGTTTGTGAATTTAAACTAATATGATTGAGCTATATTCAAATGGCTATTATGATAGAAACTAATGGTCAAATAAAAAACTGAATCAAATTAAAAATAGTTGAATTTTGATAGTAAAAAATCTGGATAGTATATGAAGAAATAACTATACAGCAAAAGTAGATGATTTTGAAATAAAAACTAAAATCAAATTCAAATTCGTTGAAAAGGTGAGAGACAGAAGGTGATTAAAGGAACAACAAAATGTGTGTGTGTGAGAGAGAGAGAGAGAGAGAGAATAAATAACAGAAGTCTGAATGTGCGGGAGTGTGTGAGAGAGGGGAAAAAGATGAGGCTTAAAACATGTGACCACGTGACAAAAGGAGAGGGTGTCCACGTAACGGAGATGTTGACACATTCTTTCAACTTCGACTTATATATATATATATATATATATATATATATATATATATATATATATATATATATATATATATATATATATCGTTAGATTCGATCTCCCAAAACAAAATTTATTAAGGATCTATCAGAAATCGGCGAGGCATTAAAGTATTTTGAATAATACAAGATTCAAAGATAGAACTCTCATATGACGGCAAAAAAAAAAAATCAAACTTTGTCGAATCTACCACTATCATGGGATACGAGTTACCGTGGCACATGCGATGCGTGTACCAAAATGAAATTAATAGTATAAATTTAGTTAAAAAAATCAAGCATTTCGTATTCATGTTTATTGTCATATTCAGTAAAATAAATTATAAATTACAGAATAATAAATTAGCCATCTTGATGAATTTTATTTTGTGAAATAATAAGTTCGCAAAATATTATTATCATCGCCGTTAAATTTTATTTTAACTATATTTTTTGATGAATTTTATTTTGTAAACTAAACATCTTTTTATAGGTACTTACTTACTAATTTAAAGGTTTTTATTATGATCATGTTTTTTTTTAAAAAAAATTAGAGTGTCACTTGTCATAATTTTAGGTTGATAGTTATCAAATCATGTTTTCCTTAATAAGTAGTATAGATAACTAATAATATGGTACGAGTTATCGTGGCACACGCGATACTTATATAAAAATATAAATATAAATTAAGTTATAAAAAAAATTCACGTACACGTGCTTATTTATTATTATATTCTGTAAAGTAAAATGAATCTCAAATTACACGTGCTTATTTAACATTCATTTAACTAAAAATATAACTACATATGGCTGAGCGGAGATGTTGACACGTTCTTTCAACTTCCACTCTACCCAATTCTTCACCCCAAAACCCAGATTCCTAATCACCTGCACGCTCAATCTTAGCCCCATCTCCCACTTCCCTGAGAAGCCACCATCCCCTCAACCACCCATCTAGACCCCTCTGTCCAGAAAAAAGAGACCCCCATCGATATCCACTCGAGAAGCTCTTCTTCCCACCAGAGATCGATGTCCCATCACTGACCACGTTACTCAGTACAAGATTAATCTTGAAGGGTTCGAACATTGTGTTGAGCAAGTATGCCAGGGACGCTCAGGTGGCTCAGGCGGAGTTTGTGAAGAGCAGTGTGAGGACTGAGGACTCTCTGGCCGACGGGTTGACGGAGTTTGCGCTTGTGGGCCGGTCGACTGTTGGCAAATCTTCGTTGCTGAATTCACTTGTTAGGAGGAAGAAGCTCGCCCTCACTTCCAAGAAGCCTGGTACTTTTCCTTTTATAACAACCTCCATTCTAGTGGATTTTTTCCTTTGACTTTTTGCCATGTAAACATCGAATTGAACTCAATAGCAACCGTTGATCAATTAAGTAGCCTTTGGCAAGTCAAGCAAGTGTAGCAACAATGAGCGAACTCAACATGTACGTCTACCAAATCTAGCTTGAGAACTTGCAAAAAAGTTAAATGAGAAAAATCGAATGGAAGGAGAGTAGTATAATGTTTTTCCCGGTTGTGATTTTTCGTAGTTTTTATGCTTTGACTTTTCTAGAGTAGAATTTGAACATCTAACCTGTATTGAACCTAATTAGTAATCATTTGTTTGTGAAGTATTGTTTGATAATTATTTTGGGGAAACACAAAAAGTAACGTGCTCAAATTCTATTATGTATTGGCAAAATGTAGAAAAAGGCCAAAAGTATGAAATGGAGTAAGTTATTGCAGTGATTGGCCTCATGGGTTCTTTTGTTGATAGTGTGTTGTAGAACAAGGCTTAGCTCTTTGTTTAGGCATGTTGAGATAAGCAAGACAGGTACAAATTGTTGGAATGGATATTCAGTGAACAGATTATAACAAAATACAGAGTTTGAGCATCTAAGGTTTTGGGGCAATAGAACTTTGAGAACTTTTGAAAAAAATGTGGTTTGTTGGAGAAAGATAAGATAAAATGTGGTGGAGAAGGGCCTATATATTGATGTTGGTACATAGTTTTTGAACCAGTTTTTTCTCAGGTCATCGAATGTTAGCAGTTAGGAAAGAAGCAAGGATGATGTAATTAAGAAGGGCTAGGGTGTCAATAAGCTGACTGCGAATGTCAGTGGGACTCCTGGAGAAAGTTTTATGGCAACAATTTTTAGAAGCCCAAAATGAGATGGATAAGCTCACATGAGGATTTTGGGTTTGTGCGTTGAAGATCAACAATAGTACAAGTGACATTAAGAATATTGGCTGGTATGATGGACAAATGTTGCTGGCTCGTGGATTATGGTTAGTGTAAACTTATAACATTTAGCAAAACAAATAACCAAAATAGTCTTAATATAATTCTTCAATTTGACTCTCTCTCGCATATTTGTCGACCAAACTTAGCACACAACCATTTGACTTCCTCTTAGACATGCAAACCTCTAACAGTCCCTCCCCCTTCCTCCTCTTTAGCCTACATGATTATAGGGATCGACGGGGAGGTCACCTTCTTTACTTTATGTTGTCCATTTTCTCTTTCAAAATTTGCTTTTCTCATAAGACTATAGTTATGAGGAGGAATCTGGCTTGGGCCGTTAGCTTGGATGGGTAGAGCTAGATGATGGGTGCTCTCACTATTAAGATCTAGCCTAACTTGGCATTTAGCCACCGGTTCTCCAACCTTTCTACCGCTTTTTTGTTGCAAGAATTTTCTGCGGAGAACTACCACCTCCTTTTTTGGGTCTCTTTTGCCAACCCTAATCCATATTTGTGGTGTCAACTCCATTCAAGCTTTGGATCTTGTCCATTTGGTCTTGGGAGGATAGCATTTGCATTCCTTAGTTCTGATGTCAGCTGCAGCGCTGCCATAAGCTGCTCTTGCATGCGGCCCTCGGAAATTATGCAAAGTTTTGCATCTTCTCCCAGTTCTCACTTAGTTTGGTAGTCCCAAACGGCGATGACTGTTATCTTTTATTGCTTTGCCTCCAAGGCTATGTTGGCCATTATTCTTTCCAGAGCCAACCATTCTGCTTGGTGTTCATTCATTGTGCAATGGAAGTAGGTTTAGCCAAAAAACGATAAGAATCAACTATCGTTTGCATTAGATGGGAAAGATAAATTATAGCTTCTCAGAGTTAAGAGATGGCACAAGGACCAACTGTGACAAAATTTTCTGAACCAGAAGAAAGTTATGTTAGAATTATGTCAGAATCCCTTTGAAAACAGGTTAGAAGACTGATTACTGTCAGGCGCCTTTTGTTTTGTTTATTGGTGATTGGCTAGTTAATGGTACAGCCCTTCTAGCTAAGCCGGTGACGAAGTACTCTAAAAAGTGCACAATCAACATTGGCTCTGGAAGAACAATGGTAAACATGGTCCTGGAGGAATTGAGTAAAAGTTGTGGCTCATCAGTGGTCGGGGCCATTAAACTAAGTGATGACTGGGAGGGAATGATGCAAAAACTTTGAATCAGGGGAAAGGGCCGCATGCAAGAGTAGTTTCAAGTAATGCTACGGTTGACATATAAGCTAGCAAAATTTGATTACAGCCTCCCAAGTCTAGATCAACAAGATCTAACGCTCGGAATTGTCACCTCCTGCATGGGTTAGATAAGCAAAAAGAAACTCAAAGAAAGAGGAATAAATGAGTAGAGACCCCCGCCGTTGTTCCTCTGGTGGAAATTACTACAGTGCTGTGGATTGGTCGGAGCAACTCTTGGGAAAGGCCAAATTATACCATATCTGAGAAGGCCATGGGCCCAAGCTGGACTCCTCCTGAGAACAACCCCTATGAGAATTGTAGGTTTGCAGAAGGAAAGTGGAGAGCATGACTAAAAAGGAGGAAGGGCGGTGGGGCTGGCTGAAGTTTACCTTTCTAGGGAGAAGGAGGAGAAAGTTAAATTAGAGAGAGGAATTAAGCGGTTGTATGCACGGTAAATTTCCCTGTGGTTAAACGAGGAAAAACTTCTTGTTTGTCGGTCAAGTTTTGGCTAGTATATAAGAAGTGCAGCTGATACTCGAGATACACCAATAGATGTTAACTTTATGGACAGAAAAAGATGAATTCCATTAGGTAAGAAAACCAAGACTGCAAAAGGATGCATTGCTTCTATCTATATGTCCATGCCATCTTCTTGTCATAGAGATGGCTATAGCTGCATGGCTCTTTCATTTAGCAATATTTTTGTAAGATGAGGGCCATGACTGGATATTTTGCGTCTACTATAGTTTGATTACAATTCAAGAAGCTCCCTGTTTTATAGTAGATGCTTAAAGAATGTCAAGAGGCAGACATATATTGTAAGTTTTCCAGAGTATTATCTTGGATTGTCATCAAACATACCTATTGTGGAGGATCCATTACTAGGTAAACATATTTCTGAAAAGAACATCAGGAAGTTTGTTTCAAGTACAGGTAAGAGGATTTGACTAGATTCCTTTAATGATCCACCTGTGCAATAGCTATAAAAGGAAAGAATTGATGATACTAAGAGTAAGAAGAGGTCGGAGTGGTCCAAGCACATTACTTTGTATATTTATTCAGAAATGACAATGTATACCAAATTTTTGCCACCTTTTAACAAGATCACTAAAGTTAAAGGCTTTTTTCGGATGCCATCCTCTGCTGGAGAGACAAGTTGCCAGTTTTGTCTGTTGCCTAAAAGATCTCCGTTTTTTAGTTTTTATCTTTTCTATTTGCAGGAAAGACACAATTATTAACCATTTTCGAATCAGTGACCGTTGGTTCCTGGTGGATTTGCCTGGATATGTATATGGCTAAGACGTTGCTTTTCTGCGCCCATTATTCTTTCTGAGGTTACTAAATGAGAAAGATAATTGGAAATCATTACCAAATCTGGCGTTCTATAGTTGGAGTGAGCTGTTGCATACCCAAATCCAAACTTGCCAATCTTTACAGCTTGGAAGACATCCTATAGATTGGAGGGGTGGTATTCCTGCAGGCTGACAGCAATCAAATATGACTAGCGTTTGGGGCACAGGCAATGTTGTGCAAACACAAAATATAATTGTGCTCGGTGAATATGTATGAAAAGGTAGAAAATCACATGAGATAATATCCAGAGGGAGTGGAAGAGAAAAAATAGCAGTGATGGTGAAAGAAAAACAGGAGAGAAGAATTATAGGTAGTTATAAATACACGGAAAGAGAGGTGGATAGTGGGGCTAGACAGCATTGGGAGATAGGTAAAAACTTCAAATTACTTTAATGACCATTTTCAACTTTTCGAGGGGAGAGAGAAAATGTTTTAAAAAGTGGAATAAATGGTACAACTGGAAGTTCATAAAGGGCCGTACCATGAGTGTGTTCTCCTTTAATAAATGACTGGATATTTCAATCACCTTTGAGGGTCCGATTGGATCACGGAATTAATCGAATTGAAATAAATTTTCGAATTAGACCTTAAGAATTATAATTTACAATTCATGCTCAATTTCATGACGTTAAAAATATACTATAAAGTTCATGGTTCAATTCTTAATTTCCAACCTCAACTTACAATTCCAACCCATTATTTGTTCGCTGCTTGTCTCTCAACTCACGCTCTGCCCGGCATTCTGTTTTTCTCTTCCTTCTCTCTTCTCTTTGATTCGACCTTTGCAGCGATGATCTTCCTTCTCTCATCTCGTCATGGCAGCGGCAATCTACTGCACAGATGATGGCAGCTACAATCTACTATTTTGACGGCGACAGCAGCAACGATCTACTGTTTTGACGGTGGCGATGGCGATCTAGGTTTGATTTTTCTGGGTTTCAAACTTTAATCTTCTGTATACGTTTGAATATCTATGTGTATTTCCTGTATTTGTTGTGGTATGTGTAGTTTTTGTAACCTTAACCATGGGTGGTCATTTGGGTTGGTCAAATATCTATGCTGATTTTGCTTTGATTTTACTTTGGGTTTGTCTCGGTTAACTTTATTATTGGTTTTGATTTTGAGTTTGGGTCAAAGATGATGCTGTGGCAGAGCAGGTGATGTCTTGTTTAGGCGGTGCTAGAGGTAAGTACGATTGACAATGTGGCTTAGGTGTGGCTGGCTAAGAGGATTCCAGTGATTTGGTTGCAGTGTCTGGTAAAGCTCTTCATGTTTGTGGTGTTTACTGTCTTCCACCATAAATGCAAAAAGAGCATTGCAAATTGGAATTTGGAAAATGTTTGTGGTGTACAGTGTCTTCTACCTGCCATGTTTGTGGCCAGTAAGTTCAAATTGGGGACAGTGGTTCTACTCTATCTTCAGGATATACAAACTACATGGAGTCATTTCAGTTTTGTCTTTGAACCTCAGATATAGTACTAACTCGTTTAGAAAATTGCTAAGGTTGCACCTGCAAAATGCTCGGCTCCAAATATCTAAAGTCTCTTCACAAATTTATTTCGGGACTTTACTAATTAAGAAGTCTATATTAAGTTTATTTAGACATAAAGCTTTCATTAAATGTTGATCCTGATATTGCTGAAGACAAAACCTTGCTCTGCAATTTTCTATCTAGAAGATATGGATGAATTGGTCCCCCATCCTATATAAACTTTCCTGATGAGTTATTAGTTGCAACCTTCGTTCGACATGTGAAATTTATTTAAGAACCATGGACTGCATGATTACACTGTCATATGAATTGGTTCTCCATATCTTATATAAAATGCTCCCCTAAAGATGCCTGACTTCTGAACATGGACTGCATGAATTTCTTCGAAGAGTTAACATAAAACTCCTTTTAGATCCAAGCGCTATTGTATTCACTACTTGTGAAGAAGTTGATATTTAGATAGAGATTTCTTTCCTCTGAAAAGCTCGCTTAGCAAATATTCATACTTGATAGCAATCCTTGAGACTCTTCATGTCAATAAGCCAAGGGCCACATGGTGGTGCCTATAGCTGCACCGAGATTTATCCAAAAGTTTGTCCCAGTATATGGCTTAGATTTCTGGAGATAGAAGAAGCCATTATGCTGTCAATGTATGGAATGTAACCCAATCACCAAACAGAAGTACTTCCAGTTGTAGAGATTATAAGCAGGCATTATCTTCTGATTCGTGGTGGTGAAGAGTGGATAAGAATGGTCATGTCTTCATGAGAATAAGCCATGCATGCTGAGGCCTTTGTCTTCATGAGAATCAACTGTATGGTCTTATTCCACAGTTTGCCCCCAAATCCCCTGAAACTGAATATGGCTTATGCATGCCACTCAGCCTACTCGGTATTTGTTTGTTATGATATATGATTATAACAAGATTCCCCTCTCATTATGGCTATCATTGGCTCCTCTTGTTATCGGTAACTCTCCGGATATAATCTTTTTTCTATTAATTATTATATGATTCACACTTGCATTCTATATTCGCCGTTAAAAATGTAGTATATTTCGAAAGAAGCAAGATTATTGGCTGAAGTTGATGTAGAAATTAGCAGCTGCTCCAATTCCAGATGACACGAGCGATGAGGAAGTGATAAGATCTATCCAACTTACGCCTGAATGGAGAACATTTAAAGAGAATTTAGCTAAGGACATGTTCGCTGAATATCAAGCAAGGCGTGGACTACGAGTTTGACACGATTAGTTAATGGGGAAAGTAGGGAATGACCCCCTCTACTTTACACGTTGTGCGATTTGCCCCCCCTCCACTTCAAAGTTAAGTACTAAACCCCCCCATAGTTACAGAAAATGGGCACCTTAGACGGAAACCGTTAAATATAACAGCGCGTGGTCAACACGCGCGCTGACTAACAATTTCTTTTTGTAAATGACATTTTTGCCCATTGTCTCTTTTTAGAAAAGAAAATCAGAAAAAAAAATCCTAATTCTAACCACCCCACCCCCCACCCCCCGCCACCCAACCCCCTATCCCCCCAACCCAATTCTGTCAACTCCCCCGACCACCGCACCCCTTCATTTCCCCGTCTGCCTCCTTCTTCCCAGTCGCCGCACCACCCTCCCCCTTCCCCTTCCCCGTCGCAGCGACCGCCCTTCCCCTTCCCCGTCGCCGCGACCGCCCTCCCTCTTCCCCTTCCACGGCATTGATGAAAATTTGAATTGAATTGAAATCGGCAGTGTGGGTTTGCCAAAGGGCTTGCCGGCGTGGTGGGGTGGGTTTGCCAAGGGGCTTGCCGGCGTGGTGGGGTGGGGCGAGTCTGCCGGATGGTTGGCCGAGAGAGGCTGCCGGCAGCGTGGGGTGAGGATGACGTTTGGGCTGCCGGCGGCGTGGGGTGAGGATGACGTTTGGGCTGCCCGCGGCAGGGTCAGATTTGGGGAAGGAGAAGAGAAACCCTAATTTTCAAATTAGGGTTTTGAACCCTAATTTTAAGGTTTCAAAACCCTAATTTTTAAATCAGGGTTTCAAATCCTCTAATTTTAGGATTTCAAAAGCTTAATTTGCAAATTCGTTGCTAATCCTAACGGTAATCGAGGTTCCTTTTTTTTTTTAACTCCCTGGTGGTCGGAGAAAAAGACCAGTGGTTATGCTCAGTGAATCACCAATTGTAGCGGGATTGACCAGAGGAGGAGGGTCATGGGCAAAAATTGTAATTTAAATTTGAGGCGGGGAAATTGCACACCATGCATAGTACAGGGGGTCATTAGCTAATAAAGAAATAAGGGTATTTTGGTCATTTCACGTTATTCATAACGGATCGGGGAAAGTAGGGAATGATCCCCTCTACTTTACACGTTGTGCGATGCCCCCCTCCACTTCAAAATTAACCACTAAACCCCCCCACACTTACAGAAATTGGGCACCTTAGACGGGTCCGTTATGAATAGTGTGAAATGACCAAAATACCCTTATTTCTTTATTAGTTAATGACCCCCTGTACTATACACGGTGTGCAATTTTCCCTCCTCAACTTTAAAATTAACCACTAAACCCCCTTAAACTTACAGAAATTGGGCACATTAAATGGAAACCGTTAAATTTAAATGACAATTTTGCCCATGACCCTCCCCCCGCCCCCCCTTCATTCCCCACCCCCCCACCCGTTAGACCAGTCCCCCACCCCATTCTGCGCTACCAGATTCATTGCAAACAAGGGATTGTTGCAATCTGCACCTCCTCTTCTGGTCAATCCCGCTACAATTGGTGATTCACTGAGCACGACCACTGGTCTTTTTCTCCGACCACCAGGGAGTTACAAAAAAAAAAAGGAACCACGATTGCCGTTGGTATATCACTGGCGCAACAACTACCATGATCAGCGTCACAATAACCACCATTCTGGCCAACTCCCCCAACTTTATACTGTCTGGCTACACATCGTCGTGAGTTGCCTCATCGCTGCCATTTCCCACCACCTTGCGTCTGCAAGCCAGTGGGGCTTCTTCATCGGCCGCCAACCAACCGACGCAATCAACACTGGTAACATCAATCCCCACAGACACAGGCTATCGGCGTCTGATTGCCGCACATCCGTCCAGATCCCTGCCACCACGATCGACGACCACGTCCCCAAATCGCAGGTCTAACCTCCGTCGTCATTCCACCCCAATCCACAACATCGCACCAAGCAGCGTCACATGACCACCGTGACTGGCTACACGCCGCTGGGGCTGCACCAGATTCGCGATGACGTTGCCGCCACAGTCGCATGCGAGTAGCGTGTGTATGTTTGCAGTGGGTGCGCGTCTGTGTTTGGGTTTAGGGTATGTGTGTGTGTGCGTGCACGTGCGTGCATGCGTGCTGGGTGTGCGTGGAGTGTGTGTATGTGGGATTGAGTAAAAAGTCTGAGAGGAGAGAAAAAGAAGTTGAAAGAATGGTATTAAACTTAAATAGGGTAAGGAAATAAGGGTATTTTGGTCATTTCATGAATATTCATAACGAACCCGTCTAAAGTGCCAAATTTTCGTAAGTGTGGGGGGGGGGGGGGTTTAGTGGTTATGTTTGAAGTAGAGGGGGGGAAATCGCACACCGTCTATAGTACAGGGGGTAATTAGTTAATTACCCCTAACAGAATGGGCAAAAACGTCATTTACAAAAAAAATCGTTAGTCAACGCGCGTGTTGACCACGCGCTGTTAAATTTAACGGTTTCCGTCTAAGGTGCCCAATTTCTGTAAGTGTTGGGGGGGTTTAGTGGTTAATTTTGAAGTGGAGGGGGGTAAATCGCACAACGTGTAAAGTAGAAGGGGTCATTCCCTACTTTCCCCTAACGGATCCGTCTAAGGTGCCCATTTTCTGTAACTGTGGGGGGGTTTAGTGCTTAACTTTGAAGTGGAGGGGGCAAATCGCACAACGTGTAAAGTAGAGGGGGTCATTCCCTACTTTCCCCTTAGTTAATTACCTACCTGAATTGTTACTCCTTTAGGAGCTATTTATTATAATTGTATATCTCATGGATATCTTGTTACTGTTTATATGAGATGTTATTCCTTTAGGAGCTATTTCGAAATTGGATGTTGAAACTTTTCTTCTTACTGAATATTGGTTTGTTGGGAATTGAACAAATTGTGACTGACATTTTAATTGGTGCTATGAAAATTTCTTATGACTTTGTCTGGAGAAATTTCATATTTTCATATTTGTAATTGAACCATTTTAATAAAATTAGTTGTGGCGATTGTGATCAAAATATGATCTTTAGTTTAGCAATTTCAATTCAATGGAATTACCAAATTTTATTTAGCAATTTCAAAATATGATTTCTACTTTAGCAATTTCAAACAATGGCAAATTTTTAAAAAAAATTATTGGCAGTTTTCTTGTTACCTTTATTTATTCACTTTAGTAATTTTAATTCTTAAATCTAATCTTTTGTGCTAATCAGTCTATGGAATTACAAATTCTATTAAATTCCAAGTTAATTCTAATTTCATTGAATTATAATTTTTAATTTCAGTTCTAATTCCATTTGCCAATCGGACCTTAAGTGGAAAGAGCACTTCAACTCACATATATGGTTATGGGGTGAATCTATGTAGCAGTAACTTAAGGTTCAGTGATGATGGCATATGAACTCAATAACAACTTCGACCAAAAAAAAAATAACTTAATAACATCCAAGTAGAATTTACGTATTAAAACAAAAGTAAAGAAAAAAAAATTATACTCTCTCTGTCTTTTTTTATTTGATCGTATTTAACATACATGCTTATTTAGGAGTACTATAATCATTCCCTTATAAGTTTCAAATTTTTTTAAAAGTTTGTCCATTTGTATGACTTAGATAAGACGTATTAGATTAATTGGATGTCCTGAGAAACAAGATAGGGAGAGTCTCGCGCTTTTGGCTATACTAGTTTCTTGCATTGATTGTACCTATTTATTTATATAGCCGCGATTATAAATAATTACGCATATTTTGATGAATTTTAAGCGCTGGTGTAAGTGATATAAAAGCTAAACTGTATTTTCAATTGTAATTTATCCATAAACTCAAAGACAAAAATGATATTATCTCTAAAACTAGTTAATTTATGAATTACTAGTAGCTATACAAACACCCGATTGAAGTGGTCTGAGATAGCGGTCGGGGGTAGTGGCGGAACCAGAATTTCTCTCCAGGAGGTGCTAAAATTATATCGAATTTGCTAAAAAAATTTTAGGAGTTAGAGACCAAACTATTTGTTTCCGGTCAAGTATTTTTGCTACCTCTTAATTTGATGTGCATTTTAATGCACATTATGCTTGTTCTAGGTAAACATCTTAATTTAATGTGTTCATTTTCAACTGGGAAGTTCAAACTTAGTGAGCTCTTAACTGATAGCATCACATGGATGTTTACTTTCATGTGTGGCTTTACCATGCGATAGCACGCAAGATGAGATTAAAGGTGGACTGTTCTTGATTCATTATATGATAGACACCTTTTTTTCTTTTCTTGTTTCATCTGATTGTTTGCTTTTATAAAATATGATTTGCTCCAAATAGTTTCTATCTAAGTATTTATCTGACCCTTATTTTGCTTTGAATTCCAGTAATTCTAAAAGGGAAAAAGTCCTCCTCGAAATAGGCGGTGGACATTTTGCACCTTGGCACATGGATAAAGTTCTGTAATTTTTATCATCTACTATAACTTGCATCATTTGAGACTTGATTATGCTTTGACATCCTAATTTTGTAATTGTGATAGGAATACTGTGTTCTTCTGTCCCCCTATATATTCTTTGACATCCCAAGTTTATCCCTGTTCTTAGGTGATCAACTGTGAGACCTTTAATCATAACCTTACCAGCCTGCTATGACTTGTATCTTATTATTTGACTACTTACAACAGGTCTAGTCTTGGTAGTGAGACTATTATTTTGCTTTTGCTGATTCTTCTTCTTCTTGTAGTCTTTATTTAATGGTGGAAAGAGATGTATAAATCTGTTGTTCTTCTCTGTAATGAAATTCCAGATGCTTATAATCTGACTGTTGCCTTTTCTAATACTTGGTCATTAAATGAAAAACAAAAACGTGGGTAGACATGTAATCGGGGAAAATCAACTAAGATCGATAATCAGCTAAGCTTTTCTCATTGTCCATTAAACTTCACAATCAATAAGCTTGGTCATTTCTTGTCCATTAAACTTCACAATCAACTAAGCTTTTCTCAATTGTCAATATAGCATCTCAAATTCTCAGTCAACATATACTCAGGGAATCAAATCCATCAATATATGAATAATGAAAATCAAATTAGGAAAGCAAATGATCAATCATCAATCTGAAAATGATTACCTAAATCTGAAAATGATGAAGGCAGTTGAATAATTAACTGGTAACGGGTCACGGTCATCGACGCATCGTCGTCGATAGAGGGTTGTTGGCCACTCAGCCGGTGGAGTCCTCGCCTCGCTGTCACCACTCGCCGGTCACCGTTTCTTCTTCGGTTGATGGTTGTTCCAGATATGAAGAAGACCACATCGGCAATCGCCGCCTCCACTCTACTAGTCGGTTGTCCCTCCAGATCTGAGCTGAGCTCTCTAGAGAGAGTCGACTAGAGGAGCCCCTGTTGTATCGGCGTAAGCCGTCAGCCATCGCCGATGGGTGTCTACGGTTTGCCTGTCTGGGAGTGGGTGAGAATCTGAGAGAGCAGTTGCGCTGTGTGCCGCAGACAGAGATATAGAGAGAGAGAGAGGTTAGTCAGTTCATGTCTTCGTCCTCCGGCTCGTAGATCTAGACTAGATCTGGCCGCTGGCCGGAGTTGGGGTAGGGAGGGCCTTCGGGGCTTCGACCGCCGTCCGTGACTCTGTGAGAGTTGAGATTGTAACCGATGACCGGTCACCGGTGGGCGATGACTGAGAGGGGCCGTGACCGGTGAGTGGTGACTGTGAGGTGAGGCGACTGCCGTGTTGTGGCCGGGAGACATTAAGAGGTCGACCGTCGATGCCAGTGAGAGCCGAGGGGAGGAGAGAGAGAGAGAGAAAGTCGCGAGTGAAAAAAAAACTATATATAATTTTTTTAAAATTGCAGGGGGTGCATTAGCCCCCCTCGTACATATGTAGTTCCACCCGTGGTCGGGGGACGAGACTTTCGTTTGATCAATTGGCAGTGACAGCAACTGGTTTATTTGATAGCCTTGGCAAAGGGGAAATTTGAAGCCCCCTAACATCTCCGTGGAAACTCACTTGTTTGAGGTGGCTCAAGGTTTCAACTCTAGTGCAGGACTTCCCTTTATAAAGCACCATTCCAAACCTTTTGTCAATAACAGTCTCTCCTCTGTATTGGCACATTGGCTAGCCATGGAAGAGGATTCAACAGAGTTAGCACCACCATCCTGCATCTGGGTTAACATCGAGCAACCGCCATCACCGGGCTGCCGTCCTGCCACTAAGGAGCTGCCTGAGAATCCTCGTAATTCCCAGCATAATTTCGACTTGATGATGCTGGTCATAGCATTTTGCCTTAGCACAGCAGTAGAAATGGCTCAAGTCTCCACACAAACTCGTATGCCATGCCAACAGAAGTTAGTTTCTCTCTCTGTCGTACTTGCATTTGGTGCCATCGTCGTTGCCAAGTATGCCTCCTCCAAGCTCCCTTCTCTATCTGGAGTGCTGGAACACGTCGGCGCCTTCTTTGCCGCCACTGCATTCATGTTCTTCGTCACTTTATCTGCACCCCTGTCTCAAGGTGATTTATTGGTTCATCTTTGCCGTTTGTTTGCTCTTCATTTGCTACTGCAATCGTCCTCGTGTCGTGTCAACTCTGACCAATGCTTGAAGAAGGGAGATTGATGTCCGTACTGCATTTAACACAATTCTTCAGATCTCCTAGTAGAGTAATTTGGTGCCACTTCAATTGCTTTACACCAAAAAAGAAAAAAAGAAAAAGAGTAATACTATGAAAGTGTTGCATCGTTCTTGAATTGATCCTGATAGGGGTGAACGTTTTGATTTCTCGAGCCAAGTTGAGCAAAAGAATTCCAATTGAAAAAATTTGAAGCAGTTTGTTTTTGTTTTATTTAAAACCAAAACGTGCTTTGGGTGAAAACAAGCCAAACTAATATCAAAACATTACTCGAAGATATGCTATTTCAGTTTTAAATCAACTTTTTAATTATATTCCATTTACTAAAGACCAATATCTCGCAAAATATTATATAACACATATGATAGATCCGCCAATTCAAAAAGTTTCGCTTGGCCTGAATAATTCTTGTCTCTAATGCTACAAATATCTGCCATACAAAAATCATGGGTACGACAAAATTTATTGTAACGAAAAAAGTTTAAATGTAACGCAAATAGTAAAAAGATAGCATTAGCAATGACATAAAGCTAGAGGTGTCAAATGGGCCGGCCCAGCCTAAGCCCATTGGGCCTCCAGCAAATCGGGCCAGGGCCGGGCCAAGGGTGCTGCCAACCGGGCGGGCCTGATTACGGGGATATTTGGGTCCGGTCTAAGCCCAGGCCCTAGGCCCAACATTTAGGGCCGGGTTTGGGCCGGGCCCGGGCCCAAATTTTTTTAAATTTTTTTTTTTTGGCATTTTCTTGTTATTCAAGGTAAGAGTTTTTTTTAATTATGATAATTTGCTGTTAGGGACGCTTTATTAAAGCGTCTCTAACAGCAATCAACGTTTTATTACAAATCTGTAGCGACAAGAATTAAAAAGATTGATGTGTAAGAATATGTTTTACGGTATATGGTAAGACTAATTCAATTAACTAAATCAACAAGTTTGGCTTCAAAAAAGGGTTCTCAATAATGATAAATTCTCAAAAGGACATGAAGTAACAAATATCATCATCATAAAGCTAAAAGCCAAATTGTCAAGAAAAACTTCATGCCAAAAGATGGGGGTGGGCACGCGACAGTGCTACCCCTCCCCTTCGCCACTGGCTTCAGGTTCATTGTGTGAGGCTATGCAATGCATATCCGTTGATAGAGCTTAAAAGTCGAGGACAAAGCTACTCTTCTTGATAAAACTTACACTTAAAAGGAAATATCTTTTGAATCTTCTCTATGCAATCTCTCTTTTAAACCAAATTTTGGACAATCCGAACAGTAGAACTGGAATTAGGTTCGATTATCTGAAACCCATGGTTGGGCACAGAACAATATCTGGCTGAAATAAAGTAGATTTCAAGTTCCAGCCTCTGGCTGAAATAGAGCAGATTTCAAGTTTCAGCCTACTCAAATTGTAACATAAATTGACAAAATACAGCAAATGTGGGGTACACGATGCATTGGGATCAGCAATTTTAATATATAAAGATGTTGAAAATTTACTCAATCCCATAACCACTATATTTATAAAGAAAAAAAAATCAAAGACTTTAAGATGTGTTATTATTCTTCGCATTACTTAAATCTTCAGTACTGTTTAGGGGGGAAAAGAGGAATAAATCCATTGGGGGGAAAGTGAAATTTCAAAAGTAAAGAGGGGGTCAGAACCGGGCCAGACCCGGGCCTGGCCCGGACTTTTTCTGGGAAATGCAGGCCCTAGGCCCAAAAAGGCAGGCCCAACACTGTTCATGAAACGGGGCCGGGCCAGGCCAGCCCGGGCCAGAAAGGGGCCGGGTCGGGCCAGCCCGCTGGCCGCCCGGCCCATTTGACAACTCTGCGTAAACGGCTAGCCGGGTTGATGGAAATGTACCGCGACTGATATATTCCTCGTCAATTAGCCCTTGGTGCAAACTCCGAGCCTCTATCCGTTTAGCTTAGGGGGTATTCAAAGACTAGAGAGAGATGTTCCTCACTCACATTCCAAGATTTTTCATCCCCATCCCACAATCCTCCTTCTGCACCCAATTCCTCACTCCAAAACCCAGATTCCTAATCACCTCCGCGCTCAATCTTAGCCCCATCTCACACTTCTCGTCGACCACCCCTCTATACCCCTCTGTGCCGGAAATTGAGACCCAGATCGAAATCCCAATCGACAGGCTCTTCGTGCCACCAGAAACCGATGTCTCGTCGCTGGCCACGCCACTCAGTACAAGAATCTTGAAAGGTTCGAACATTGTGTTGAGCAAGTATGCCAGGGACGCTCAGGTGGCTCAGGCGGAGTTTGTGAAGAGCAGTGTGAGGACTGAGGACTGTCCGGCCGACGGGTTGCCGGAGTTTGCGCTTGTGGGCCGGTCGAATGTTGGAAAGTCTTCGTTGCTGAATTCGCTTGTTAGGAGGAAGAAGCTCGCCCTCACTTCTAAGAAGCCCGGTACTTTTCCTTTTACTACAACCTCCATTCCAGTGGATTTTCTCCTTTGACTTTTTGCCACGTATACATCGAATTGAACTCACGTAGCGACCATTGATCAATTAAGTAGCCTTTGGCAAGTCAACCAAGTGTAGCAACAAGTAGCGAACTCAACATGTAAATCTACCAAATCTATCTAAGAAATTTGCAAAAAAGTTAAATGAGGAAAATCCAATGGAAGGGGAGTAGTATAATATATTTGCCTGTTGTTTATCATAGTTTTTCCGCTTTGATTTTTCTAGAGTAGAATTTGAACATTTGTTTGTGAAGTATTATTTGACAGTTATTTAGGGTAAATACGAAGTGTAATGTGCTCAAATTCTATTATGTATTGGCAAAAAGTAGAAAAAGGCAAAAAATATGAAATGGAGTAAGACAATACATTCGCCTAATGGGTTCTTTTGTTGGAAGTGTGTGAGAACAAGGCTTTGTTCTTTGTTTAGGCATGTTGAAATAAGCAAGACAGCGGCAAATTATTGGAATGGATATTCAGTGAACATATATATAACAAAATACAAAGTTTGAGCATCGAAGGTTTGGGGGCAATAGAACATTGTTAGCACTTTTGAAGAAAATGTGGTTTGTTGGAGCAAAGATAATATGTGGTGGAGAAGGGCCTACATATTGACGTCGGTAAATAGTTTATGAACCAGTTTTTGCTCGAGGCAATGATAGGTTAGCAGTTAATGGGAATCCTGGAGAAAGTTTTATGGCAACAATTTGTAGAAGCCCAAAATGAGATAGATTAGCTCAGATGAGGATATTGTGTTTGTGCGTTGAAGATCAACAATTTGTACAAGTGACGTTAAGAATATTGGCCGGTGTGATGGACAAATGTTGCTGGCTTGGAGATTATGGTTTGTGTCGATTTATAATGTGTGGCAAAACAAGTGACCAAAATTGTCTCAATGTAATTCTTTATAATCCATTTGAATCTCTCTCGCATTTTTGTCGACCTAACTTAGCAGACAACTATTTGACTTCCTCTCTCTAACCTACTTTTTTCCCTCCTTTCTAGACATGCAAACCTCTACCAGTCCCTCCCTCTTCCTCCTCTTTAGCCTCCATGGTTATAGCGATCGAAGAGGAGGCCACCTTCTTTACTTTATGTTGTCCTTTTTCTCTTTTAAAATTTGCTTTTCTCATAAGACTATAGTTCTGAGGTGGAATCTGGCTTCGGCCCTTAACTTAGATGGGTAGAGCTAGATGATGGGTGCTCTCACTGTTAAGATCTAGCCTTGTTTCGCATTTAGTCACCGGTGCTCCAACCGTTCTACTGCTTTTTTTTGTGCAAGAATTTTTCTGCTGAGGACAACCAGTGGGGATCTCATATATATATATTTTTTTCCTTTTCTTTGTCCTTTTTTTTGGGGTCTCTTTTCCCGACCCTAACTCATGTTGGTGGTGTCCAACTCCATTCGAGCTTTGGATCTTGTCCATTTGTCCTTGGGAGGACCGCATTTGCATTACTTAGCTCCAATGTTAGCTGTAGTGGTGCCATAAGCTGCTCTTGCATGCTGTGACCCTCGGAAATGATGCAAAGTTTTGCATCTTCTCCCGATCTTCACTTAGTTTGGTAGCCCCAAAAGGCGATGACTGTTATCTTTTACTGCTTTCCTCCAAGGCTATGTTGGCCATTGCTCTTTCTGGAGTCAACCGTTTGGTTCTGCTTTTGTTAGTGTACATTGTGCAATGGGAGTAGTTTTAGCCAAAAAAGGGTAACAATCAACTATCGTTTACCTTAGATGGCACAAGGACGGACTGTGATAAAGCTTCCCAGAGTTAAGAGATGGCCCAAGGACGAACTGTGATAAATTTTTTTGATTTTACTGGCTTTCAATCACAATTTACCTTTTTCTTTGAACCAGAAGAAAGTTATGTTAGAATGATGTCAGAATCCCTTTAAAAGTAGGTTAGAAGACTGATTACTTTGAGGCGACTTTTGTTTTGTTTATTGGTGATTGTTGATGGGCTAATTAATGGTACATCCCTTCTAGCTAAGCCGGTGTTTCCATCCCTCTATAACAAAGTATACCAACAAGAATACAATCGACGTTGGCCCTGGAAAGAACAACGGTGAACATGGTCTTGGAGGAAAACAGTAAAAGCTATGGCTCATCAGTGTTTGGGGCTATTAAACTAAGTGATGACTAGGAGGGAGTGATGCAAAAAACTTTGAATCAGGGGCAAGGGCCGCATGCAAGAGCAGTTTTAAGTAATGCTGGAAATTCAGAATTGATGGAAATCCTAATATTTCTGGCACAGATTTGTATTTTCAAGTATAGGAGATTAGCTGTAAATTAGTAGCTGTAAATTAGTCAAACCTTCCTAGATTAGCAACATGTCAAACTTTCCTAGGATAGCAATATGTCAAACCTTCCTAGAATAGCGATACCTTCATGTATAAAGGTCTTGTACTAAATCATTTTTCAGATAAGGAATTCCAGAATTTTCCTCATGGTATCAGAGCTTTAGGCTCTTTTCTGGGATCAGAAACCTCGACACATAGGTCTTCATTGCCGAGACCGTAGTGCTGTTTGTTTGTGCTCTGTTTCTACCCCATTTTCAGCTCCAAAACAAAGTTTTTTGCACACTATATGTTCAGTCTTCATTGATGGAACTTCTTACAACAGTTTCTGTTCTTATTCTCCGGCCTTTATAGCCCTTTGTCCAACGTTTCTTCCCATTGATTTTCATCACCATTCTTTTCCCTTTAATTCCTATTTCAAAAGGGTTTCAACATGTCTTCCAGAACTAAGAGAGCTCTCAGTGCCCGATCCGAAGAGGTAACACTCAATCAAACAGTAGGAGAATTACAGAACATTCAATCTGCCTACAGACTGAATGGCAAAAATTATATGAAGTGGTCTCAATTGGTGCGGACCTTTCTGAAAGGAAATGGAAAATTGAGTCATCTCCTTGGTACTAGGCCCAAGAAGGGAGATCCCAGATTTGATGCTTGGGATGAAGAGGACTCCATGGTCATGTCTTGGCTATGGAATTCCATGTTGCCAGAAATTAGTGATACGTTTATGTTTCTACCAACATCTAAAGAAATATGGGAAGCCGCACAACAGACCTATTCTAAGGTCAAGGATGCTGCTTGAGTCTTTGAGATTAAGAGTAAAATCTTGGACACGAAACAAGGAGATCGCTCAGTCACGGAGTACGCGAATCTCTTGAAGAATCTATGGCAAGAGATGTATCATTATAGGTGCATTGAGATGAAGCGTAGCGATGATGCTGTTGTGTTAAAGAAATTTGTTGAAAAGGATCGAATTTATGATTTTCTCGCTGGTTTAAATATTGAGTTTGATCAAGTGAGAATTCAGATTTTGGGAAAAGAGGAGTTACCCTCATTGAATGAGACCATCTCCATCATCAATGCTGAAGAAAGTCGAAGGGGAGTGATGCTTTTTGTTCAACGAGCTGAAGAATCAGCAATGTTAGGGAAAATTATTAATAAGAACCCGAAGTTTAATGCTGAAAAAACATCGGCCTCCCATACTGCAAATTCAAAAGTTGGGCGAATGGAGTCTCGGCCATTAAGCAAGGATAAATTGTGGTGTACTTACTATAAAAAGCCTCGTCATACCAGAGCAGTGCTGGAAGCTTCATGGAAAACCACAAAGTTCTCACTGGAATATAGGTTCTAGAAGTGAAAAACTATGAAGCCAGGTGCACTTGACTCAATCTAGGGAAGACATGTCACATGGTGATGTAAATTCTAGCGGCGGAGAGGAGAATGGATTCAACAAAGGAGACATAGGAAGGCTCAGATCACTCCTTAATTCATTAGAGAAGTCTAAAGGTACTTGTTCCTTAGCACATTCAGGTAAACTTCATTCCTCGTATGCTTTAAGTGCCTCTAATTCAGATTTTTCAAATTCCTGGGTTATTGATTTCGGAGCATCTGATCATATGACTCATTCTTCACACAAATTCCTCACTTACCATCCCTGACCTAACAACAGAAAAATAGCCATTGCTGATGGAACCCTGGCCACCGTTGCCGGCCAAGGAAACATCGTCCTAAGTCCATCCATTACCCTTAAAAACGTGCTACATGTACCTAAGTTATTTACAGATCTTGTGTCTATACATCAACTTGTAAAGGATCTAAACTGTAGTGTGGTGTTTTCTCGTACTTCTTGTGTATTTTAGGACCAAGTTACGAGGAGGATGATTGGACATGTTTTTACCTTGTGGCCAAGTGAATAATGGGAACAGCTCACCTCTCTCGTTTCTCTCCAGCAATCCTCATTCCAACAAAGACCGAGTTTGAATTCATCATCTTAGACTTGGACACCCTTCCTTTAGCATTCTTAGTGTCATGTTTCCATATTTGTTCAAAAATGTCAATGCAAATGATTTTCACTGTGATGTTTGTGAATTTGCTAAACACCGACGTGTTTCCTTTCCTTTGAGTAATAAGAGAACTATAGTTCCTTTTTCTTTGATCCACAGTGACATTTGGGGTCCATCTTGAGTCCTCAACATTTCAGGGGCTTGTTGGTTTGTCTCGTTCATTGATGATTGCACTCGAGTTTCATAGATTTACTTGCTAAAACAAAAATCTGATGTGAGCAACATTTTTCCTATTTTTCATACAATGGTCAAAGCTCAATTCAATGTTGGAATTAAGAGGTTGAGGACAGATAATGCTAGAGACTACTTTAATCAAATTTTGTCTCCATACTTTCTAAAGGAGGGAATTATTCATGAATCATCATGTGTTGACACATCCCAACAAAATGGGGTTGCCGAAAGAAAAAATGGTCATCTTTTAGCCTCTGTTCGTGCACTTTTGTTCCAAAAGAATGTTCCAAAAATCTTTTGGGGGGAAGCTGTCCTCACTGCTGTTCACCTAATAAATCGTATCCCGTCTCGAGTCTTGGATTTTAAAAGTCTAATGGAGGTATTTTCTCAGTATTTTTCAGACTTCAACGTGTCAACTAAGTTAGATCCTAAAGTTTTTGGAGTGTCTCATTTGTTCATGTTCACTCTAGTGGTCGGAGCAAGCTAGATCGTAGAGCTGTCAAGTGTGTCTTCATAGGATATTCACCTACTCAGAAAGGATATAAGTGCTACAATCCTACCACTCGTAAAACTTATGTTTCAGCCGATGTCACATTTGTTGAAGAAGAAAGTTACTTTTCTAGTCCTTATCTTCAGGGGGAAATATCGTTTATGGAAGATAAGGATCTGTTTTTGAACGAACCATCAATATTAGTTAAAACGTCTCATGTGCAAACTAAATCCACTCCTGAAGTGGAACTCATTTCTAGAGGGGATTCTGAAGCCGAACCAATTGAATCATTTCCAAATCTTTCCGAAGAACCATCCAGGCCAATAAACCCTACACTTACAATGCCCCTAAAGGTCTACTCAAGAAGAATTAAGCCCGTGATCAATCCTCTGTAAGTTCAAGAAACCGAACTGTCACTTGGGAATGAGGCAAGTTCTTCAACTGAGGTACCACCTACTATTCTTGATTTAGATCTGCCTATAGCCACAAGAAAGGGTGTTAGAAAGTGCACACAACATCCTTTATCCAGTTTTCTGTCATTTGAAAAATTATCAACTTCACGCAAAAGCTTCCTTGCTCATCTAAACACTGTAGCCATCCCACAAACATTATCTGAGGCACTTGGTTACGAGGAATGAAAGCATGCAATGAGAATAGAGATGGAGGCCTTGGAGAAGAATAAAACATGGGAACTAGTGGAATTACCAACTGTGAAGAGGCCAATAGGGTGCAAATGGGTCTTCATAGTGAAGTATAAGTCCGATGCTTATGGGGTGGATTATCAGGAGACATTTGCTCCAGTGGCAAAGATGAATAAAGTTAGGGTATTGTTATCTCTAGCAGCAAACTATGATTGGACTTTAGAACAGTTCGATGTAAAGAATGCCTTTTTACATGGAGATCTTGAGTAGGAAATCTATATGGAAGTTCCACTTGGCTTTGGCATAAATCTAGGTAAAAACAAAGTGTGCAGACTGAGAAAGGCATTGTATGGGCTCAAACAATCTCCTCGGGCATGGTTTGGAAGATTTACTAAAGCAATGTTAAATATGAAGTATAAACAGAGCCAGGGCGATCATACGTTGAATATCAAGCATTCAGCTTCAGGGGGAGTTACGACATTGATAGTTTATGTTGATGATATTATGGTAACTGGAAATAATTCAGATGAAAAGGAAGCTCTTCAAAAGTATTTAGCAAAAGAATTCGAAATAAAGGATCTTGGGAAATTAAAGTACTTCTTAGGAATAGAAATAGCTCGGTCCAAGGAAGGAATCTTTGTTTCATAGCAGAAATATGTTCTTGATCTGCTAGAAGAAACAGGTAAACTCGGTTGTAGACCATCGGACACGCCTATTGAGCCAAATCATAGACAGCAGAGTTCATGGAAGGAGAACCAACAGACAAAGGCATGTAACAACGACTTGTTGGGAAACTAATCTATCTGTCACATACGCGGCCTGATATTGCCTACGCAGTGAGTGTGGTGAGTCAGTTCATGTAAAACCCTAAGGATTTCCATCTCCATGCAGTATACCAGATCTTACAATATCTGAAAGGCAGCCCAGGAAGAGGGATTCTCTTTAGAAAGGGCACAAATATGGAACTAGAAGCATATACAGATGCTGATTATGCAGGCTCTCTTACTGACA
>JAVXUP010003862.1:0-50630 GCA_033070095.1 Escallonia herrerae | reverse complement strand
TGCAGTTATGGGGACAGAGTTTATTTTGGATCCACGGGAGTCTGGAACGGATAGGGATACCATTGTGGCTACATTTCCAAAGGAAATGTTTAATATGAGGAGGAATAGGAAGCTTCCAAATCCAAGCTCGGTCATAAAGATGAGCGCGGCCAGTTTTTAGAGTTGTTTGGTAGGTAGAGGTGACCGAGCACTCACCTTTATCGAAAGGCCATAAAATGGCATCCGAAGGGTCGTGATGAAGAGGGATAAGAATGGCTAAGATCTAGTTTATGATGTGGGAGGGCGCAAGTAATTCAAGAACGTGCTCATCCCAGGTCCGGTCCTTGATGACATTCAAAAGTTTTAAGGTTTCAGTGTGGCGAGGAAGAGGGCCTATCAATTGGGATCGGATGCTTCTAGTAGGAAGCCATTTATGATTCCAAAAGGAAATGTCCGTACCATTTCCTACACGCCAATAGATGGTGTCAGCCATACTATCTATAGCCCAGACAATATGTTTCCCGAAAGTAGAACTTCTCTACTTTTATTTGGCCGTCCAGATAGAATCTTGCGGGAAGTATTTAGCTTTTAGAACTTTTCCCTAAAGAGAATCAGGTTTACTCTACGCACCACACAAGGTTCATAAACATTGCGTGGTTCATTTTACTTGTGTGCCAGATACCTAGACCTCCCATGTACTTCGGCCAAGGGATTTTTTTCCCAACAAATACCGTGCCATTTCTGCTCCGTATAGGAGTGACCCCAGAGGAAGTTTTTACTGAAGGTGTCAATACAATTTGCAACGTTTGTTGGAAGCATATACGCTTGCATAGAAACTATGGCAATGGAGATGAGAACCACTTTAACCAAGGTAGGCCTACCCACTAACGAAAGAGTGTTTGTTTTCCAGGTAGCAAGCTTGTTGCGAGTTTTTTCCAAGATGCTAGAGAATTGATCTTTGAGAATTCGCCCAAATTTGTCCGTGATAGGCAACTTGGCTGTGTTCTTAAAGAAAAGCCGAATGTCTCTGTTGGTGTTTTTTGAAACATGATTTTGGATTTAGCAACATTTATATGGAAGCCCGCCATAGAGCTAAAGAAGTGCAGCAAGTTCAAGAATTTTCTACCATTATCTTTCGTAGCCCTACCAAACAAAAGGATATCGTCAATCAACATGAGGTGTGAGATGCCGATACCCGATCGCGCCACCTTAATAGGTTGGAGACTTTTATCACTTATGCTTTCGCTAGTTGAACGGATAGTTCATTTAGGCAAGGGATGAAGAGGTAGGGCAATAGTGGGTCGCCCTGATGCAGGCCACGTGAAGGTCGGAAGAACTCCAAAGGTTTTCCTTTCCAGAGAATAGCATAATGGACTATCGAGACACAATTCATGATCATTGTAATGGTCTCGTGAGGGAGTCCATTCTTTTGGAGGGTGTGGAATGGGAAATCCTAGGATAGATGTTCGTACGCCTTTTCGAGGTCTAATTTAGCCTTAAAAAGGCCAACCTTTCCTCTTTCAGGGTGGATCATGTAAAGGATTTCATTTACAATAATAATGTTATTGGCCGCTCTACGACCTTTTCAGAAGCTGGTTTGGTTAGGGTGGATGATGGAGTCAATGATCGGTCTCAGTCGGTTAACGAGAATGCGAGAGATAATTTTGTAAGTAGTTTTACATAGATTGATGGGCCGAAAATGGTAGACTGTTTCCAGATGTTGTTGCTTAGGAATGAGGCAGATGTAGGTTTTGTTAATGTCCAATGTGAGAGATTGTTAGGAAAAACATGTCTTAGCAAACAAGGTGATATCATTCCCAAAAGTTCCCAGAACTTTTGGAATACACCCAGCTTGAATCCATCGGGCCCAGAAGCTTTATTCGGTGCCATGTCAAAAAGAGCATTTGTGATTTTGACATCAGAAGGAATCTCCTTCAAGTGCTGAGAGTCTAATTGACATACATAATCATCCAGACGATGCCAAGAGTGAGAAGTGTTACGCTGCACCTAGATGTTAAAGATATATTGAAGGTGGGCTTTAAAGAGGTTCCGAATTTCAATTTCTTCATGTGTCCAACAGCCATTGTTATTTTTTAGATGATAAATATTGTTGATCCTACGATAGTTTAGGGTCGATAAATGAAAAAAGTGCGTGTTTCGGTCACTTTCACAGGCCCAGTGAATTTTAGAGTGCAATTTTCAGTAGTCATGTTCCTGGGCCAAGATGGAATGAAATTGCTCTTGGAGCTCCGTCTCAAGGTGAGACAGGAAGGAGGACGATCTGATGGCCAAGCTTTTTTGAATGCCCACTAATCTAGCAAGAATTATATATATATATATATATATATAGACACACACACACACACACTCTAGTAAGAACCACGTGTATTGTCTCTTCCTCTGAATGTGCTTGTATGGCCCCTTTCTCTGCAATAGCTTCTAGTATCTCTTTATCTGCAATTGCTTCTATTACTTCTGCAATAATTGATGTCTTGTCTTCATTACTTTCATAGACTCTCTGTAGTTTTATAAGAAACTTGTACTTTTCATTTTTGCATCCAACCAACTTTCGGTAGTACCTAGAGTCTTCATTCTGCATTAAATTGGTAATGTTAGGATGGAGTCTGTACTATACATTAATATTTGAAAGAAGGTTATTAATCTATCACCTTAATCCTTATAGACTCTTTATATAGTTCAGCACTGCAATCAGTCATCGTTATTCCTACTTCATCAAATAAGATAATTGTAGCCCTGTATGTGTCATCAACGACATCGAGCCTGATGTTGTACCTTGACGTAATTACAAGATATTAGTATTATGATTGTTGTTGCAATTTTTTGGTGTCATATGTGTTTACTATACTAACCTGGGATTGTGTTTTGCATTTGGCACATGTCCATTTGTGCATTCAGTGTTGTCATCATATATATCTTCCAATTGATTTTTTTGACAAAGTACGCAAGCATCATAGTAAGGTTGTCTTTTGTTTTCAACTTCAAGAATTATTGCTTCAAAACAATATAAGGAATCCTGTAAGCAAAGTTAAGGGAGATGTGCTTTATTTGTGTTTAACTCCACAAGGACCATGCATCATATGTTTAAGGACCAACTCACACAACTGTGGATTATTCTCCACGCAAATGAATTCGTCATATTGATCAGAGGAACTAATTTTATGCTCAGAGCATAATATAATCAACATGTGTGCGTATGGCAATCCTCTTTTCTGGAATTCAATTACATGGACATTAGCTGTTACTTTCCCAAAGATATATTTCTTAAACAATTGGTCTTTGAGATCGATCTTGTAACTTTGCTCGAAATACTCTAGAAACTAAATCTGGTCTATCTTTTGCACGTCGGCCTTTTTTCAACTGATCTTGTATCTCTTTCCACTCAGCGTTACATGTCAGTGTAAGGAAAAGATCTGGTTTTCCATAGCGTTGAACTAAAGCCATTGCATCAAGGTATCGACGACGCGTGTCACGAGGCCCTCCAACAAAAGATGCCGGAAGAACTATCCTTCGACCAACCTGACTCCCTCTAGTTTATCCCGCCATTACGGAATCTACAATTCCCTGGTATAGCTCATATCTGATATCTGATTGGCTCCTTCGAAAACAATCCAACCTAAATGTCTCTAACTTGATGTACATATTCACTGCATACTGTTGTAATAGCTGACCAGCCAATATAATAGTTGAGTTTATGGATTCTCGCTCTTGCAATTTGTAACAATAATATTGTCTACATGATACCTTAGCATCAGTTTGGTTGCCAACATCTACAATACAGTTGTACGTTAGAATTATTATTAAGTAGTATTACGTTATTATTTCAAATATAAAATTATATAGGTTACCTTGATGTTCTTGGCTAAATATATCTTCGGCAGAGGTAGAATTTGACATCTTTGAGGTTCCTTCTTCTATAGAAGTGTTCTGCTTTTTGATATCTTGATGATATCCAATTTCTCCTTTCTGGAAAAGGAGACAATATTGTAGTAGATCATAGCAACTGTAATAATGCTTCACACGATGTCTATGACCTGAGTGTGCATGAACTACAATATTTCTTTCAAGATGTATGTTTGGATTATTCCCTTCGATCCATATTGCCGCAACTTGATCGACTGTTGGTACGTTGTAAAGCCATTGATCTAACTTGACATCCTTTCTGATACGAATTTGAAGTTCCTCAAATGAAGGATAATCTCTTAACCTACGCAAGAACTATGCATAAGGATTGTCCTGAAGAACTCTCATGAGTCTGTTTACCATTGCTTCATTCAACTTTGCGTCTGCTAGTATATTCATCCTATTCTAGATCTCATTTTGGGTGTCATAAAAGTATAACTGAAAGTAGTGCGGATCATTTTCATTAGGTATCAGAGCCAAAAGATCATGGTATGTTTGTCCATGTGCTCGAAAAGTGTAAACACCGTTCCTTGCAGATGCAAGCTTTTTGTCCAAGTTAACCCCCAAGGATGTGAAAGAGAATATGCTATTATATGCACGTATATTCTTTCGGAAGTGTTGAGCCTCTTTAGATGGAAATATGTATAAGAAGTGTGGTTCATCTGCGACATCTACAGGAGCTAACTTAACGTCTCCATTTTGGCAACAAAAACTTGGCGGCTCGTATTGGAACTTCTTTGCTTTACAATGATGGTAAGGTGGTGTGCTCTCTAATTCATGAATAACAGAGCACATAGGCATATACAATGTTCGGCATATAGAGAAACAATTGTTATATTTAGTGTCATATTTATTAATCTTTTTCTTTATTTTTTTTGTCTGTGTGCGCGTATTGTATATTGGGTTTTTTCCTTATAATAATGATAAAAACATGCGACCTTGAAATTGATGTGGTACCAATAGAGCTCAATGCAACCAACGAAGTCTTTTTCTTATTTTGTTGCCTAGAGGAGTAGATTCACTATCATTTTGTCCTCCAATAGCTAAGTTGCTTTCTATTATCCTTTTGCTCCTCTTTACTCTATTATAACGTTGCTTTTGCTCATCACTTGCAACGTAACTCTTCCCTTTTTCAAGTTTGTCAGAGCTTTGCCTCATTTCAAAAATGTACGGTGAAATATACTCTTGTAATAAATATGGGAATATAACATATATTACCTATTTGAGGTAACAACCTATTCATTTGTCTTCATCAAGCTGCTTCAACCTCTGAATCTGAAAAAATGAAAGATACAAAATTAGATAAAGATGAGTCTCTTATTTTCAAGCAAATGCCATATGATCTCTAATTCCTAACTTCTATTTGACTGAATTTGATTCGTATTCGTAGTTAGACATAGTTATTGATAATCTATTCCTGAGAAACTTGGAGATAAGCTATATAGAAGCAGATACATGACAACAATAAGCAATTAAACCCACAAGCAAGCATTCGCTGAAGTGAAAAAAATGATCCGTATTAATTAAGCAAGTGAAGTAGATACGTGAAACACATACCTTTAGAAGTTGCTTGTAGGTGAATTAGGTGCAAAATGGTCAAGAGAAGTATGCAACCACTGGACTTCAAAAAACTCTACATCAAACCATTCTTCCTTTTAGTAACTTTTTGGCAATAAAATACAAAATGATTTTTTTAAAAAGGAACGAGCTCAGTGAAGGGGAAACAACTCTGTGTTTACCTCCGAATATAGTTTCTTTGTTGAGTAAAAACTTAACACTCGACTACAATGCTTCTTGTAACAATGCAATATCAATAACTTATGCAATTATATGTTCTTCTATTTATAAATTGATACGCTAAAAAATGTATGCTGTTTCAATTGTTTGGGATGAAGGGGTAGGATAGTTCATATTACAAGCCCTCTTGCATCTTAATTCAATTTTATGTTAGATCTCCTTTACTTATAATAATGATAAAATGATTTACATCAGATGATGTAAATTCTAACAAAAGAGCTTATTTGCCTCCGAAACACCGGATACGGTTAGATCTAATTCTAGCACAACCTTTACTGTATGAACCCATTCTTCTTAAACTTAAAAAAGACTTAACGGCGGTCATTCCCACAGCTGATGATTTATTTCATCTGCACCTTCCACCAGGAGGATGCAACTTCTCTTTTCTATTCTTTGACAGATTACTTGCCCAGGAATGCTTTGTTCTCAGCAGTTAAGGGACAAAGGGAAGGTGACGAAGGTAATCCTACAACGGCACCAAGACTAATTCAGTCTATTTGGTGATTATTCCTACTGTTACTACTACAGCAATCTTCAACTTACAACTATGTTTTACATCTTGTAAACTTACAAGATGTGTAATAGATTTTTTCATCATAGAAACAGCTCCTCTCATTTCCATGCATCCCCTCTCATTACCATGTACAAAATAAACCCTTAATATATATATATATATATATATATATATATATATATATATATATGGGGGCCGATCCACACCCACCGGTGGAGAAATAACAAATTTCTCCACCGAACCGCTAGTCTTACCAGCGGTTGGCCACGTGGGCCAAAAAAGGACGAAAAGGGACCAAAAAAAGGACGAAAATACTATGATAAATTCATGAAAATATCACGAGAAAATGAAAAACTCGTGAGAAAATGGTGGCAATAATGCCCAACCGCAACTCCTACATGCGGTTGGCATTATTGCCTTCCGTGACCCCACCCCCCACCCGTCACCCCCCTTGCCCCCCACCCCCTTGCCCCCCACCCCGTGGCCCCCACCCTATGTCCTTTTCCCCCACCCGTGAACCCCCCTTCCCCCACCCGTGAACCCCCTCTTCCCCCACGTGTCATTACCACCCTACCCCCCCACCCCCACGTGTCATTCCCCCCTCCCCCTCCCTGCTGTTCACTCACGGTTCTTCTCTTCCTCTCTCACTTTTCTCTCTATAAAATCCCTCCTCCCCGAATCATTTCTTCCACCCTCCTCATTCTCCCTATCTCACCTACATACAAACAAAAAAAATTTACGCTAGAAGATCGGTGGATAACCGCTAGAAGACCGGTGGATTTTTCTTGAAATATATCAAGTTAAAACAAGTAAGTATTTTTCAATTTGTTCTTACCAATTGATTGTTTAAATTGTGTTACGCTTAAGTTGTTCTTACAATAGTCTAAAATTCGTGTTTAGGGCGTCAAAGGGCGTCAAAATTACGTTTTGACAAATCGGGGTATTACATTCGAAAAATTCCAAAATAGCGATTTTTTAGGGCGTCAGAAATAGAATTTTTCACGAATTTATAAAAAATAGCTAGAGCTAGATTTTGCCAAAGTACGAAACAGAGACCCTAGTTATTTTCAAAAGATCTATATCAGGTAAAAATTTCAGATTTTTCCAAAGACCGGAAAGGGGTTAACTGATACACGCAACCTTGTAACTTTGCAGTGTAATTTAAAATATCAAGCCAGCGCGATTTCGCGCAAAACTTTTATGAGAACCCTAGGGTGTTGGGAAGTTCCATTCCCCAGGAATTCGGGCCATTCCGAAGCCGTTAGCTAATTTTTTGGCCGAACGGGCTTTTAAGCGCTCGATCCGGACACCGGTTCGGGATTTTTAGGCGAAAAATCCGTAAAATACTTTTTAGATCAAGAATGAACTCAGGAAGCTTAAAATAGCATTTTAAAGCACTTTTGATATTTTCTGAAGCCAGGGGTATTTTGGTAATTTGCCACCCCGAGAGGGGTATTTTGGTAATTTTCCCGAAAAAATTTTCCAACGGACTTTTAAGTCCAGAAATGTAAGTAAAACGCCTGAAATGTTATTTTGCAGCTGATTGCGGGGCGTAATTGTCGCTAAAGGTGAAAACTTAATTAGACAGTTTTTTTACGAATTTATAAAAAATAGCTAGAGCTAGATTTTGCCAAAATACAAAACAGAGACCCTAGTTATTTTCAAAAGATCTGTATCAGGTTAAAATTTCAGAGTTTTTCAAAGACTAGAAAGGGGTTAACTGATACGCGCAACCTTGTAACTTTACAGTGTAATTTAAAATATCAAGACAGCACAATTTCGTGCGAAACTTTTATGAGAACCCTAGGGTGTTGGGAAGTTCCATTCCCCAGGAATTCGGACCATTCCGAAGTCGTTAGCTAATTTTTTGGCCGAACGGGCTTTTAAGCGCTCGATCCGGACACCGGTTCGGGATTTTTAGGCGAAAAATCCGTAAAATACTTTTTAAATCAAGAATGAACTCAGGAAGCTTAAAATAGCGTTTTAAAGCAATTTTGATATTTTCTGAAGCCAGGGGCATTTTGGTAATTTGCCCCCCCGCGAGGGGTGTTTTTGTAATTTTCCCGAAAAAAAGTTTTTCAGTCCAGAAATGTAAGTAAAACACCTGAAAGGTTGTTTTGAAGCTGGTTTGATGGGCGTTAGGGTGACAATGAACCCCCGGGGGCTATTTTGCTAATTTTACGTTACACAAATCTGTGCTTAAAATAACTTTTAGTTCAGGAAAGGGTGTGAGACACCTGAAAAGTTATTTTAAAGAGTGAATTCAGGAAGCTTGTTGTCAGGGGGCATTTTGGTAATTCGCATCCCCGATAGGGGTATTTTCGTAAATTTGCAGCGTTAAGTTTTTCAAAGGATTTCTTAGTCCAGAAATGTAAGCAAAGCACCTGAAAGGTTGTTTTGAAGCTGATTTGGGGCGTTAGGGTGATAATGAACCCCCGGAGGCATTTCGGTAATTTGTCGCTCATCGGGGGCTATTTTGCTAATTTTACATTATACCAAATTTCTCGAAAGACGGTGGTTTAAATAAATTTTATTCTTCTTTTATTTAAATCTATGACTTGTTGAGAATGATATAATTTTTATTTTTTAGATTCCAGTATAAATATGGATGCAACTGGAGGAAATAATTTTTGTGAAGGTTCTGATCCACCTTACGTTGGTCAAGTTTTTCAAGCACTGGACGAAGTTGAAGCATACTATAGAGCATATTCGAAAACGATAGGTTTCGGTATTAGAACTAAGACGACTAGAAAACGGGCGAATACAGATCAAATTGGTGCAAGACTATTTGAGTGTCATAGAGGAGCACCGCATGTAACTCCGGTCGTTCGGATCAGTGACGAAGGGACAACAAGACAAAGAAAACGGGACACATTTCCGGGTACCGGCTGCAAGGCCCATGTGTATGCAGTACACCGAAAAAATGAAAACCATTGGGTTGTCACAGGAGTGGAGTTGAGCCATAATCATCAGTTGATGACCCCCAGTAAGATTGGTCAAATTCATCAACACCGAGAAATAAGCGCGGCACACAGACAACTAATTTTTACAATGGCCGAGGCTAAAATTCCACCTTCTAAGATGATGGGGGTTTTCTCAAGCCAGGCTGGGGGGATTGACAAGTTGAGTTTCAACGAAGTAGACCTTCGAAATGAACTTCGTGCTCAGAGGAGAGAGTCTTTCGGTAAGAGTGATTCTCAAACTACACTTGATCTCTTCAGGTCCCTTCAGAGTGAGAATTCTGGATTTTTTTACAGTCTCCAACTGGATGATGAGAACCGCATTAGTACTATATTTTGGGCGGACCCCCGTTCTAGAGCTGCTTACCAAAATTTTGGGGATGTTGTGACGTTTGACACCACATACCGCACCAATAAGTACTCTATGCCTTTTGCTCCGTTCACCGGGGTGAACCACCACTATCAGTCAATCTCGTTTGGCTTTGCCCTGCTTAGGGATGAGACGGAGGAGTCATTTACGTGGTTATTTGAAACGTGGCTTCAAGCAATGTATCATATTCCTCCAAAGACCATCATCACCGACCAAGATCTGGCAATGAAAAATGCAATCGCTAAGGTCCTTCCAGATACTCACCATGGCCTGTGCACATGGCACATAAGCAACAAATATCCCGAACGGCTTCACCATGTATATGCAAACCATCCGTCATTCAAGACTGACTTTAATACATGTGTGAAGAAATCGTTGACGGTAGACGTGTTCGAGGAGAGGTGGGCCACGTTAATGGATACTTACTATTTGCACAATCACGAATGGTTACAATCGTTGTATGAGATCAAGACACAGTGGGTCGGTGCCTACACCAAGAATTTTTTTGCAGCCGGAATGACTACGACCTCGAGAAGCGAAGCTATGAATTCATTCTTTGATGGGTACGTAGGCCAGTCTTCAAGTATAGCGGAGTTCGTACTAGAGATGCAGAAAGCCGTTGACAGGCAATTGTACCGTGAGAGAGAAGCCGACGCGGCTACAGTTTGCAAAGAAAGAGCTATACTACTTTATTCACCTTTAGAGGCTCATGCGGCTCAAGTCTATACCAAGGAAATGTTTCGACAGTTTCAAGAGGAACTACTAAAGTCGAATCAATATGGCATGACAAAGTTGCACGAGTATTCCACCAGAGACATCAAGGTTTATGCTTTGACAAATGTGACGAACTTCGCCAATCCGTGCTCTTCGTCGGCTCCGAGGACCAGACGACATTTTACCGTAGCAATTTGTAAGGACACTGGGTTGGTTAATTGCAACTGTCAACTGTTTGAGCATAAAGGTATACTTTGTCGACACGCGTTGAGGGTTTTGAGCGCCAAGAATGCTAGTGAAATCCCTCCACCGTATATCTTGGAACGGTGGACGAAGGAAGCCAACAGAGTCCACGGTCACATTCCTTACGTGCCCAATGTTTCAGTTGATTTCGAGCAATCTGAGTCGCTGCGATATAATCACCTTTGTAACATCATGCACGGTTTATCAATGGATGCAGCGTCGACATTTGATGGGTACAGGTATCAAGTTGAAGCAGCCGCACGGGATAAGGCTATGCATGCACAGTTTAGGATGGCATTACCAGAAACTGTGGACACTCCGACTACTCGACCAACTCCAGGCGGTAGATTCAATCGAGCCAAACAGCCAGTCATTGACGGCACTGACCTACAACGTGAGGAGGACGACATTTTTGATCCAATTATTTCTCAAACAAAAGGGCGAAAACGAGCAATACGCATGAAGAATCCGATTGAAGAAGCAACGGGTCAAAAAAAATTACGAAAGTGTGCGTTGTGTAATAAGATGACTGATCATGACAAGAGAAACCATTATAAAGTGTTAGGTATCGAACCTGGCAGTATGGTCGAGGAGGACGATGATGAGGAAGAGTGTTAGGGTTAATGTTTCAGTTGTATAAATTGAACTTTTATAATGTTTAAATTTGTGATTTGGTTTGTGCAATCTTTAATTTGTGATTTGATTTGTGGATTATTGATATTTTTGGTAACTCCGTTTTCGGGCACACTTTAGGCCCCAATTGATAGCTTCCGATAAAAGTTGTAATTTTTTTTGTCACTTTTTTTCCGCTCATTGCACTTCAGGCACGCTAGTTAGCCCATTTGTAAGACTTTCGGCGAAAAACGAGACACATTAATTTTTGAGTTTTCCTAGGAAGGGCCTATTCGGGCACACTTTAGGCCCCAATTGATAACTTCCGAAAAAAGTTGTAATTTTTTTTGTCACTTTTTTTTCGCTCATTGCACTTCAGGCACGCTAGTTAGCCCATTTGTAAGACTTTCGACGAAAAACGAGACACATTAATTTTTGAGTTTTCCTAGGAAGGGCCTATTCGGACACACTTTAAGCCCCATTTGATAGCTTCCGAAAAAAGTTGTAATTTTTTTTGTCACTTTTTTTCCGCTCATTGCACTTCAGGCACGCTAGTTAGCCCATTTGTAAGACTTTCGGCGAAAAACGAGACACATTAATTTTTGAGTTTTCCTAGGAAGGGCCTATTCGGGCACACTTTAGGCCCCATTTGATAGCTTCCGAAAAAAGTTGTAATTTTTTTTGTCACTTTTTTTCCGCTCATTGCACTTCAGGCACGCTAGTTAGCCCATTTGTAAGACTTTCGGCGAAAAACGAGACACATTAATTTTTGAGTTTTCCTAGGAAGGGCCTATTCGGGCACACTTTAGGCCCCATTTGATAGCTTCCGAAAAAAGTTGTAATTTTTTTTGTCACTTTTTTTCCGCTCATTGCACTTCAGGCACGCTAGTTAGCCCATTTGTAAGACTTTCGGCGAAAAACGAGACACATTAATTTTTGAGTTTTCCTAGGAAGGGCCTATTCGGGCACACTTTAGGCCCCATTTGATAGCTTCCGAAAAAAGTTGTAATTTTTTTTGTCACTTTTTTTCCGCTCATTGCACTTCAGGCACGCTAGTTAGCCCATTTGTAAGACTTTCGGCGAAAAACGAGACACATTAATTTTTGAGTTTTCCTAGGAAGGGCCTATTCGGGCACACTTTAGGCCCCATTTGATAGCTTTCGAAAAAGTTGTAATTTTTTTTGTCACTTTTTTTCCGCTCATTGCACTTCAGGCACGCTAGTTAGCCCATTTGTAAGACTTTCGGCGAAAAACGAGACACATTAATTTTTGAGTTTTCCTAGGAAGGGCCTATTCGGGCACACTATAGGCCGCATTTGATAGCTTCCGAAAAAAGTTGAAATTTTTTTTGTCACTTTTTTTTTCGCTCATTGCACCTCATGCACGCTAGTTAGCCCATTTCTATGAATTTCGGCGAAAAGCGAGACGCGTAATTTTTTCGAATGCCGTCATATGAAAGGTATATTCGCGCACATTTTAGCGCCAAATTCATAGCATGCGAAAAATTATGTACATTTCTTTTTGGTACAATTTTTTGTAACATCACAGCAGCTAGCCACGCACGTCAGGATAATGGTAATGAATGCGTCTAGCTTCATTCTTTTTCAGCTCCCAGGCTATCCTATACCTAAACGTCAAGGCATCCTTCCTAGTCCACGAGGAGTGTTTGAGCACTTCCGAGCGAGCAACGTAGTCCATGTACTTGAGGACGTAAATCCCGCAATCGTGACCGTTATATTGCTTTGGTCGGTCCTTTATCATCACGACCGTCCAAGGGTCACCCTGTGGCCGTCCGCATGCTAGCGAGAGGACAGTAGTCTGCATCCAACAATAAAAACGAGAATCAAGCCTATGAGACAAGAACAATATACTATGGGCCAAGGTCAAAAAATAAATACTAACCACTAAAGTGATGTACTCGTTGTACATCTGTGCCAGCAGCTGTCCAGGCTCGTCCTCCCTTAGGCTATCGTATATGTGAACCGTTCTGAACGCTGGATGGAGAACTAATAGGAACCAGTGGTTTGCATGATGACAGGGTATCATGATAAGGTTCGCATCAGCAGCGGGACATTGATAGTCTGCGTTCATCATGCCTAACACGTTTCGACCTGGTTTCCACTTACTCCTACCGCCCCCTCGCCTCCATTCTGTGAATTCTCTCACCGTTAATTCCACAAAATGAGTGGGATACATGTTAAGCTTCAAATATTCAGAACGGTTAAAACGTTGCTCTCTAATCCGGAGCAGTTCTATGTAAGCGTTCATGACAAAATTTGAAAGATCTGTCTCCGGCGCCAACGTTCTGATATCCTCATGACCTAGGAATGTCGCAAGGGGAAAGTCTGCTGAATTGACAGGCTCATGCCCGAAGTAGTGCCGGTCGATCCAAGCCATCTTGTCCGACCTCAATGGCTTCGTCGCTTGTCCTTTGTCCGACCGAAAGCTTGGGCGCGAGGCCTGGATTCCTACTTGGGGAACCTGACTCTGGCACTGAGAGTCGTATGCGTCAGGAGGCAAGCGACTATACGGCTCCCACACCTGACTCTGGGGCTGATAGTCGTACGCGTCAGGAGGAGGGCGACCAGACGGCTCCCACACCTGACTCTGGGGCTGATAGTTGTACGCGTCAGGAAGAGGGCGACCAGACGACTCCCACACCTGACTCTGGGGCTGATAGTCGTACGCTTCAGGACGAGGGCGACTAGACGGCTCCCCTTCGTAACCCCGGTACGCAAGACTAAAGTTTTGAACTTCAGTCTTGTACTTCTCAATGGACCTCTTGAGATTGTCAGGAGCCTGCGCGACAAACCAGTCAAACGACTCCAGCTGCTTGAACACCTCAATGCCCTGGTCAACCTAAAAAACATGCATAGAAAAATATGGCTAATCATATTTGACAAATGGTCGATAAGGTGCGCAAATAAATTATCAAACAACACTAGCATGACTTACAATGGCCAATGCCCAGAACTGGTCATAGACCTCACGTGGCGCGTACGATGTCTTCTTCACCTGGGAAGGGCGATTCACCCTCGTGCGCGTCACCCTGAGAAACCACTGTAAGTATTCCTCAGTACTAATGCCGTCGTGCTTCAGCGATACAAGGCTATCATACGTTTCCTGCCAGGTATTCCACTGGTGCACCTCGTCACCCAACAAAATCAAGGCATCAGCCACCTCGAAGTTCGGCCCTCGACCACCCCTGTATGGCCGCATGTCTACAGCGGGTTTTGGTATCCCTTGTGGACAGCCAGCTTGCTTCATAGCTCGATCGGGCATCTGAAACTCACATTCTTCGAAGTGAATGAGCGGCACCCGAACCAAACCTGCCAGCACGTACGACACCGGAAGTTGCCAACACCACTCATCCAACAGATGCATCACCTTGCCATATGGCTGCCACGTCACCTGGGATGCATCTAGTATCTCTAGTTCCCCCCGATAGAACTTTAGATGGTGGTGAGGGTCTACCCGTCTCCACCTCCGGTTGGTCGTAGGCCCCCAGGCCCACACCCTAGGCCACGTCTCATCGGAATCTACCAACGGTTGTGGACGACCCATGGGTAGCCTCTCGTAAGACCAAACCTGTGAATGCAAACATTATATGGAATTAGTAATTAATCCCGAATATATTGACTAAGGATCCTACCAAGAAAATAAATGCTCATACCTGTAATAGAGTCAGGCAGGCGGCAATGGACTTGGCACCGTTTCTCGTAGCCTTATGCAGTGCTCGATATAGGTGCGCAAGGACAGCTGAACCCCACGAATAGGAGTATACCTCCTCAAGATCCTCCAAGAACACCATATACTTCGGATGCACCGTGTTTTTCGAATGCGTCGGAAGTAATATAGCTCCAATAATATACAGAAGGAATGCCTTCGTATACGTCACGAAATCTTGAGGAGTGTATTCATCCGGTAGCACGCCGTACTGCTCTCTCAGCCATTTAAGCTTGACGCCGTTTGTTGTAAGCGCTGCCCTTGGAATTCCCGGAAAATACTGCATAGCCATATTCGCTATGGATGCAGACGGCACGTTCAAAGTAACGGGTCTGCCGTGACATGGGATTCCAAGTATAAATCCGACGTCCTCTAACGTAACAGTCATTTCACCAAACCGGAAGTGAAATGAGTTCGTCTCGCTCCTCCATCGTTCAACTAGAGCGGATATAAGGCAATCGTCGTGTCGAGACCATTTCCCGGGATCGGTGAACAGGGTTAAATTTTGACGGTGTAATAGCTGTATTTGTTCCTCGTTTAGTACCCACTCTTCAAGGTGCCTTGTGCTTTGAATTGTTTCCAAAACACCCCTATCGACACCGTCAAATACGTGCCTCGCGACGTGGTCATCGTCATCGTATAGGATTGATGTATCATGAGGTCCAAAGCTGAAATTCATACCTTTAAGAACAAAATATAATTATAAACCAACTTAGCGTCCATAATATCCATAATATTTACATTCCAAAACTATAACTGGATCTTTAACCTAGCTTACCAACACATTAGCAATAGTCATTATTTCAATGTATTAAAACAAATCCTCAATTCCCACCACTCCGAACGCTTAATTACGCTAGTTCCCACTGAATTTAGCGCCAACGTGGTTATATAGCAATATATAGCCCGATGGCCCCTACACCTCCAACACCTCAAAACCGCTTTAAAGTCAAGTTTTTAAATGTATTACGTCAATTATATACCAAATATATCAGGAAAAATTTTAAAGGGGGCAAGTTACCAAAACACCCGCTACTTATGCAAAATATCCCCTGGCAGTCATCGCCGGTGCGTCACAAGGTTCAGAACATCTGGAACAAAATAAGTTTTCGGGTGTCTCACACCCTTTCCTGAACTAAAAGTTATTTTAAGGTATGAATTTTAAGCTGGATCCTTCCTAGCAAAATAGCCCCCGAACATCGGCAAATTACCGAAATGCCCCCGAGCGTTCACTATCACCCCAACGCCCCCGAACCAGCTTCAAAACAACATTTCAGGTGGTTTACTTACATTTCTGGACTAAAAAGTCGTTTGAAAAACTTGGCACGGAAAAATTACCAAAACACCCCTTGGCGCGGGAAAATTACCAAAACACCCCTACGCGCGCCACGTCAGCTTCAAAACAACATTTCAGGTTTTGTAATTATATTTTTGGACTAAAAAGTCCGTCAAAAAACTTAGCACTGTAAAATTACCGAAATACCCCTCTCGGGGCGGCGAATTACCGAAATGCCCCCTGGCATAAAAAAATATCAAAAGTGCTTCGAAATGCTACTTGAGGCTTCCTGAATTCATTCTTGACATAAAAAGTATTTTACGGAGGTTTCGCCCAAAAATCGCGAACCGGTGTCCGGATCAAGCGCTTAAAGGGCCGTTCGGCCAAAAAAATAGGTAACGGCTTCGGAATGGCCCGAATTCCTGGGGAATGGAACTTCCCAACATCCTAGGATTCTCATAAAAGTTTCGCGCGAAATCGCGCTAGCTTGATATTTTAAAATACACTACAGAGTTACAAGGTTCCCCGTATCAGTTAACCCCTTTCCAGTCTTTGAAAAAATCTGAAATTTTTACCTGAGACAGATCCTTTAAGAATAACTAGGGTCTCTTTTTTGTATTTTGGCAAAATCTAGCTCTAGCTATTTTTTATAAATTCGTGAAAAACTGTCTATATTTGGCACCCTAAAAAATCTCTGTTTTGGAATCTATAAATGTAATACGCTGATTTGTATAAACCTAACATTGAATTATAAGGAAATTCAAAATACTTACTTGTTGTGACTTGATGTATTTAAAGAAAAAACTACCGATCTTCTAGCGGTTATCCACGATCTTCTAGCGTAAAATTTTTTGATTTGTATTGTTGTGGAGATTATGTAGGTGAGATATGAAGTACGAAGGAAGTTGGTAAAAGATGACAGAGTGCAGAAGAAGGGTTCGGGGGAGGGGATTATAAAGAGAGAAGCGAGGAAGAGAGAAGAAAAAAAACAGAAAAAAGTGAGGAAGGGTGGGTGTTTATGCGGTCAAAGGCTGCTGCAAAAAAAAAAATTCGGCAGAAGGACACCACGTTGGGGCATCACGGGGGAGGGAAGGACGACACGTGGCATCGTGGGGAGGACACCAGGTGGGGCATCACGCGGGGGGGGGGGGCGCCACGTGGCAGGGGAGGGGGGCAGGGACCAACCGCGGGTTGTAGGAGCGGTTGGGCCCTCCGGATGAGGGGAGGGGACGCCACGTGGCAGAGGGAGGGGACCAACCGCGGGTCGTAGGAGCGGTTGGGCCACGTGGCAGGGGGAGGGGACGCCACGTGGCAGAGGGAGGGGACCAACGGGTTGTAGGAGCGGTTGGGCCACGTGGCAGGGGGAGGGGACGCCACGTGGCAGAGGAGGGCACCAACCGCGGGTGGTACCAGCCGTTGGGCCACGTGGCAGGGGGAGGGGACGCCACGTGGCAGGGGCGGGGACCAACCGCTGGTACCACCAGCGGTTGGTCCCCGCCCCTGCCACGTGGCGTCCCCTCCCCCTGCCACGTGGCCCAACGGCTGGTACCACCCGCGGTTGGTGCCCTCCCTCTGCCACGTGGTAGGGGGAGGGGATGCCACGTGGCAGGGCCATCGCTAATACCGCCGGTTGGCCATGCTGGTGGGCCACGTGGCAGGGGAGGGGGACGCCACGTGGCAGGGGAGGGGGACGCCACGTGGCAGGGGCCATGGGGTTGGGCCACGTGGCAGGGGTGGGGGACGGCACGTGGCAGGCATATTAATGCCAACCGCTGGTTGTGCATGCGGTTGGTGTCCTTTTTCTCTCTCTCGCCATTTTCTCACCATTTCTCGTGCCATTTCTCGTGCCTTTTTTGCCATTAATGCAGTGACCGTACACCTTTTTCGCCTTTTTGTCCCACGTGGCCAACCGCTGGTAAGACCAGCGGTTCGGTGGAGAAATTTGTTATTTCTCCACCGGTAGGTGTGGATCGGTCCCCTATATATATATATATATATATATATATATATATATATATATATATATATATATATATATATATATATATATATATATATTCTCTATTCAGCACCTCCTCAGATAATTCCTGTTATTACCGTACTTTTTGATAAGAAAGCATTCCGGCCTACCCCTAATGTAAACTCTTGGGAGGGAGGGGGCTGTCATGTACCAAGTGCTAATAGCCAAGGGCCCTATTGCTTATTAAGGATAGCTGACGCACTCTAAGTGCACAAGTTGTCAGTATCATAGCAGAATCAAGCAAAAAGCGTGAAACACACTGAATTGCAAGACAAAAAAGCAAGTAAAATGCTTGCTCATATTTAGGCGTGTAAGGAACATCTTACGTGCTTGGTCTTCAGCATATAGCATAATTTGCAATAGAGAAGTCGTAGCAACCACAAGAGAGTAGTAACAACAACTACTAATATTATTCAAAATTATGTACTATTTTTTCTTCCTCCTATTAACAAACATGCACAAGCTAATCATAGCTTAGATATAATATATATCTTTTCTTTTAACGTAGTCAGATTTTTCTTGTGCCTTAACCTAAGATAGGCTAAGACAAATATGTGAGTTGTGTTAATAAAACTTCTAATACAAATAGTAGCAAAAGATATGGATAATAGCTAAAGATTGATAACGTCCTAGGTACTCTTCTTATTAGTTGTGTGCTGGAGGAGTCTAAGGGGATATTTAAGCAACACTATGAAGCTTTAGATAAAAACATGTTGTCTTTGTTTCTCTTTAATCGTTAAATTGCATGGTTCCCTTCTGTTTCCATATCGATAAGGGTTAACCCTAGAAAGCGAGTAGGTGAATGTTCTTAATGGAAGTGATTAAACGGACATTCTTATGCCATCAGAAGATACATATATATAGTCTCAGTATCATTGGAAACCACAATCATGAATATCAATTAGGTTCCCATAACTTGCTAGATTCAGAACACATTTTGCCCATATAAATTAACTAATAGCTGGGGACACTTTATCCTCCCAAAAGCAAAGACACAAAAGACAATGGAGGGCGGAACCACTGGTATAACTAATTAAAGATGGAAGCTACCCTGAATAAAGTTCAAATGAAAGCAATCCAGTTAGTGTTTACTTATTAGAAAAAAAAAATCCATCCTATGAAAAAGCGATTTCAGATTTAAATGATACTTCTCATACATTACAAGAAGCGGTAAGAGCCGGCAGCAAGTCATCAACCGAATAATATCCAATATGACAAAAGAGCAAACTTCACTTGCAAAAACAATGTCTTCCCATTGTGAAGGCGAATCTATATCATGAAACATCCTAAACTAAAATATATCAAGCAATGCAGCAATATGGAGGGTCAACATATACCAGAGAAATTTAGTGAACAATGCAGGCAATCCATGAAGAGCTTTTGCTGGCTGTGGTCTTTCATCTTGAAGCTTTCTCTGCTTAGAGTTTAGTGAACAATGGAGGCAATACATGAATGGAGGCAAGGTGAGCTAGGGTTTGGAGACCATGCATGACTATATAGGGTTGGGTCTTCTTTTTTTGAGTAAAAGTCTTAATAACCCTTATATGTAATAAAATCATATGCTCTAATAAGGGTAGTTTAGGAAAAATGCTTGATATTGTATAAGAAGTCATAAACACCGTTATATTTTAATAAGCTTCAACTGCAAAAAGGGATACTTAATAGAAAATAAATATTATAAGTCAAAAACGCCATAATTCACCATTGACCTTTAATGAAAAAATCAATTAGAGAAAGGTACTTTAAGGGAAAAAAAGATTAGCCATTTAACATCATCCGTGCTTTTATATATGTAAATATAGATATAGATATATACTGGAACGTGGAGGTTTTCCATTCCAAGAGCCGGTCCGAGACTACCCCTAATTTCTCCAGAAGTGGAAGCCTAGCTAAAGAAAGGCTAGTCCAATTTCTAGTTAGGGTCGGTTTCAATGACGGGTGAGAACCAAGCCGATTCGAACCTAAACGGTTTTATTTTGTCGCCTCGTGTGTTCAGTAGTCCGAAGCAAGATTGGGTGATGGTCCGAGTGAGTTCTCTGCAGATGAATTACCTGAGTGTTTGGGAACCTATGCAACCAACTTTCCAAAGCTAAGGCCCTGTCTAGACGTTCTAAGATGTGGTATGGTCTTAGGTGGTGGCTGTTAGTCCATGTGTGAGGTTGCCCTTGAAATCCTAAGTCTATGAATTTTAAGTGTTTGATAGGGAAAGAAAGTCCCCTTGCCTGATTCAGAGCAAAGGGTCTGCCCCCTCGTTTTTCTGATTGCCCAAGAATTTCATTGAAGTCACCCAAGAGTAGCCAAGGGATATTAATAGAATGCTTCATGCTCATAATATCATACCATAAACTAGCACGTAAATGATTAATAGGTGAAGCGCAAGTGGCAGAAAGAAACCAAGGTGGAGTATGGCGCACCTGGACCACAGCATGAAGAGCTTGTGGTGACTCATGCACAACGTCGATGTGAACCTTATGTGGGTGCCACATCATTCAAATCCCGCCCCGGTAGGCGTTGCCATCCACACGGTGGTTACGGGCGAAGCCAAAAGTGTTGGCGATGCGATCTGCATGAGCTTTGTCGGTTTTTGTTTCCAACAGGAGTAGCATCTCAGGTTTATGCCTCAAAATAATATCTCGAACATGCATATTGAAGTGCTCGTTTCCGGTGCCATTACAGTTCCAAGCGATGCAGTTCATGATTTTAAAATTTGGGTATTCGTGGGTTTCAAAATTCATGAGGCTAGGTTGCGGTTCCTGGTTTATGGTTGTCCATCCCGGCCATATAAAGGTCTCCCCGGTCTTCACCCTGATTTTTTTGGCTTGCAGGAAGTACCTTGTTGGCACAGTTTCTGGCTCGGTGCAAAACATGGCGGTAACGGCTAGGGGCAGTGTGAGGTGAGAGGAAAGGATGTTTGTCAACGACTCTAGATTTACGATGATCTGGAATTCGAGATTGCTGAGCCAGATATCGGTTGTTGCTTTCAGTCATTGAAGTAAAGTCCAGGTATTCTGCATTGAGGTTAATCGGTTGCGTTTGGGGTGGTTTGGTTTGTAGCGGTAGCGATAGGTGCGCAGCATGGCTGGTCTCTGAAAAGTGTTGTTGAGCGAGAAATGGGGTGAGCTAATGCGGAGAAATTGCGTTTAAGGGCCTGCCGTGATTTGGGGGGGGGGGGGGGGGGGGGGTGTAGGCTGAGGTTGAGAGAGAGGTGACTGAGGGTGCGATGGAGTTGCGGGCGGCGAGGCATCAGGGCAGGTGGGGGTGCCCGGGGGGCTTCCATAGGAGGTGGAGTTTAGGTTTGTGGTGCTACAACGGGTGACAGGAGGTGGAGTGGGACAGTTAGTTAAGGTGGCGGTATTGGATCACCGGGGTTAGTGGGTGGGTCAAGATGTGGTGGATGGCACGTGGTTGGTGGGGTGCTCCATACAAATTGACAGGGTGGGATGTCTCCGCTTGGCTGTTGGGTGACGGAGGGCGGTTGCGAAAGAACTGGTGTGGTAGCATTTTTCTGATTGGGGTTCAGATTAAGTATTGTTGGTGAAGCAGAAGGTTGTTCTGGGTCATAAATGCTTAACGGTTTATCTTTAAATAGTGACCTTGTAGCAGGTTTCATGGCTGTGAAAGAGCATGTTGTGGTTGATCTTGGTGGTTCAGTCCGATGGAGTGTCATTTAATTTTTAAGTCCCTTTACACACGGTATATGAACATATTTAACGGTCTCTAGTCTCACCGCTACTGCTTGGATATCGTTCAAACATTAGGCATTATGAGTAATGTTGCACTCTGCGCTCACAGGAACTCCCAGTCATGACTACTTATAATTAGGGGTTAATGGTATCAGTCATATATGACCCTTGAATATATTGTAATACATCCCCTACCTCACTTAACTTCTCTTTTAGTACATGACTCCTTGATTTATCGCTCCTAAGTGGTCAAATTCACTAATCCAAAAACGTAGAATATCTACTCCGGACGAAGACATGGTAGCCCAAGTAGGTGCCTAGGTATATAAACACTTTGGGCAAAAAGCAAGTGAAAGACACTCTTTGATATAAGGTCCTTTTATATCCCAATTTTTAGACCCAAACATCTTGCACTCCACTTGGTGATCAGGTGAAAGAAAGACTTCCTTTTTTTAGATGTTTCCTCCTCAAAAAGAGCCATCGAGAAAAGTTTGAGATAGTCATATATTTTCCTTTTCTTTTCTTTGAGTAGACAAGTTGACATGTTTCCCTGATAAAGGGCATTTGATGCTTTCCTTGATAGATGAAGTTCAGGGCGGTATCTACGTTCTAAATCAAGTTTAAGGTCCCGTTTGGCTCACGGAAAATTCTAACTCGATTCTACGTTTCACACTTCTTGACGCACAAGACTTATTTATTGAGGTATTAATTAATATTTTCAAGTTTCAACAACTTTTTTAAGCTCGAAAGATAGAAGTGTATCATAGCAATTTACAATATCTTTGTACACCTTAGAATCAATCCTAATTTTAATATAGTATAGTCCTGAAAATGTTCCTTTCAATTTGAGTTTACTTTCCATTTTTTAACAAGTTCCACCCACATCAAAAAAAAAAATTTTAAAAATGCTCTACCTAAACCTTGGCCAAAAGTCAACAATTCTGTCCAGGTCAACGAGGCTCTCCAACATCTTCATCTGTCTTCTCAATGCCAATATGGTAATCAGTGATGCGACTAATGGACCGAAAACTCAAAATTCTTTAATTTTGCTAGCAAATTTTGATTGAAAAGTCTAAAATCTTTGTCTCGTCACGTTTTATTCTTGAATCGTCTTAAATTCCTTGAGGCCGTATATATCAAGAATTTTTGCGCCCTACCTGGTATAAATTTTTTTTTCCCTGTCATTTTGAAAGGAAAGAGAGAAAAAGCAAACTAAAGAAAATGTTGAAGTCATCTTCAATTTGGCCTGGAACAAATGGGAAGCTGCAGTTTATGTTGAAAGCATGAATGGCAAGTGGGAATGCAAATGCCATATTGTCAACTCGGTAGACTTTCTACCAAAAAGGAAAAAAAAAATATTAAACAAGCTTAACTGGTTACTCTAAAAAACAACAGCCTCTCCGGCGCTCTACCCATAGACATGTGCAACAATCTCTTTAACCTTAACTGGCTTTCTCTTTCCTTCAATGAGATAGGTGGTCCAATTCCAACTAGTTTAGGCGGATGTAAGGGACTCCAAAGACTATCATTATCCTACAATGCATTTACAGGAAGCATTCCTACAGAAATGGGGAACTTATCAAACCTTCAAGTGTTATATCTTGCCGAAAACAACTTGACAGGTACCACTCCACCTTTGCTGGAACATCTCCACAACTTGACAGGTACCACTCCAACTTGACAAGTGTTATATGTTTAAATTAGCATGACAGAAATTGCAAGGTGAAGGCTGTTTGTTGGCTTAAATGAAAGGCAGCTTCGGGTTTTATCAATGGCCATTTTGGTGGCCTTGGGTTTTGTTGTATCCTGGGAGACGATTCGCTAGACCCAGTTTGCACATTAAATTTCATATATTGGTGGGGGCAAATTAAGTCTTAAGGAAAGCGATATTGTAACGCGCCTTGAAGACTCATCTTGTCTTGCTATTTCTGTTTTTTCGATGCCAGCAAGAGCACCCCCACACCAACAACCTTAACCTGTGAACAAAACGCATCGTATCACATTTCTATATGCTCATCTGAATTACGTGCACTCTTCTGTTTTGGCAGGAGAACTACCAAAAATGATCGTTGACATTTCTTCGTTGTTAATCCTTGATCTCCCAAACAATGCAATTGCTGGAAGCCTCCCAACGGATTTGTGCTACTCGATTCCAGTGCATTAACGGCTCAGCCTTTCTTACAATCAATTCAATGGAGAGATCCCTGATAGTCTATCGCATTGCAAATCACTACTACTAGTCTCTCTATCATACAATAATTTCACAGGAAGCATACCCAGAGACATTGGGAACTTGTCACTACTTCAAGAATTCTACCTTGGCCGAAATAACTTGAAAGGTACCATTCCTCCTCCTCCATTTTGTAATATACCAATGTTGGAGACACTTACGTCCAAGAGAGCAATGCCTGTGGGAATATATAAGTAAGCATTTAAGGCGTTAACAAAAATTTCATTTTTAGAATTTTGACTCGGCATTTTATTTTATTTTTCCTGTATGGTTTCTACTGCAGGAGAATTACCAAAGACATTCTTTAATATTTTTTCATTAGTGAGCTTTGACATCCTATACAACGAAATTGCTGGTAGCCTACCTGCTGATTTGTGCTACTTACTTCCGATGCTTAAAGCCATTGCCATTAGCGTGAATCAGTTCACTGGACAAATTCCCTCAAGTCTGCCACGTTGTGAATCACTTCAATACATCGCTTTATCAAACAATAAATTCACAGGAATCATACCGCAAGATATTGGGAATCTGTCAATGCTTCTAACAGTTTATCTTGCTGAGAACCAACTCACTGGAACAAACCCTAACTCGATCTCAAATTCTTCCAATATTATTTCTCTAGATTTGGGTTCAAACATGCTAACTGGCAATGTACCCACATTTTTAGGTGAACTTACACTCCTCCAACGTCTCCAACTTGGACCAAACCTTTTGACAAATGAACCATCTCTGGGACTAAGTTTTCTTACTTCACTAACAAATTGTATGTCTTTGAATACATTGGTGATAGGATCAAATAGACTGGATGGAGTTCTTCCAAATTCCATCGGGAATCTGTCCACTACTCTCGAATTGCTTGACGCAACTGGCTGCCATATTAACGGCATGATTCCAAGTGAAATTGGTAATCTAAGTAACTTGGTGACTTTGGCTCTGGGGAATAATGATTTGACAGGATCAATCCCTGAAACTATAGGAAAGCTACAGAAAATCCAACAGCTGCAAGTATATGACACTGCGATTCATGGGTTGATACCGGACAATATCTGCAAGTTAACAAACTTGGGCGAGTTGAATTCAATGAATACCAAGCTCTATGGGTCAATACCAAGCTGCTTGGGGAACCTTTCTTCATTGCGAAGACTTCAGTTAGGCTCCAATGCACTCACGTCTACTATGCCATCAACTTTGGGAAGCCTGAAAGATATCCTCCTCCTCAATTTGTCCTCAAATTTTCTAAGTGGTCCTCTGCCTCAAGAAATTGGCAGCATGGAGTTCATTATCAGGAAATCAGTTCTCAGGCAACATACCAAATTCTATTGAGGAACTTCAAAATTTGGTAAACCTCTCCTTGTCAAGGAACAGATTACAAGGCCCTATACCTGAATCATTTGCTGATTTGGTAAGCTTGGAGTCCTTGGACCTATCCCTAAACAATCTTTCTGGCACGATACATAAGTCGTTGGAGAAACTTCTGCATTTGGGCTATCTAAATGTTTCATTCAATGAACTAAGTGGTGAAATTCTAAATGGAGGACCTTTTAACACCTTTACAGCTGGATCATACATTGGGAACGAGACATTATGTGGAGCAGCTCAATTCCATGTTAAGGCATGTAAGGGCAATAAACGCACAGGATTCAGCAAGACCAAAATTTTCATGGTCTATATCTTGCCATCTATCACATTGATAATTATTGCAGCTGCTATTGCAATTTGGTAGCTTAGACGACGAGCCAGGAATACACATCTTCTGGTTCGGGAAAATTCACCGATTCATCCTTTCAATAGGAGGATTTCGTACTACGAGATTCTTCGGGCAACAAACAACTTTAGCGAAGACAATTTAATTGGGAGGGGAAGCATTGGCCTGGTGTACAAGGGAATATTCTACAATGGGATGGTTGCTGCCGTAAAGGTTTTCAATCTACAACTCCAAGCAGCGTTCAAGAGATTTGAGGCAGAGTGTGAAGCATTGCGCAACATTCGCCACCAGAATCTTGTTAAGGTAATCAGCAGTTGTTCCAACCCTGATTTCAAAGCCCTGGTGCTAGAATATATGCCTAATGGGAATCTCGAGAAGTGGCTCTACACAACTATTTCCTAGATATTGACCAAAGAATAGGCATCATGATAGATGTCGCAGCTGCACTAGAATATTTGCACGATGGTTATTCATCCCCTGTGGTGCACTGTGATCTGAAACCAAGCAATATCCTTTTAGATGAAGACATGGTCGCCCGTGTAAGTGACTTTGGCATAGCGAAGCTCTTAACTGAAGAGAAGCCAATGACACAAACCAAGACCCTCGGTACTATTGGGTATATGGCACCAGGTACGCTTTGACTAATAGTGTTTCTACAGAAATTCATGGCGTACATGCTCAATTCCAGTATATCATAACATCATGCGAAAAAGGAAAAACAAAAAAGGAGAAATTTGTTATTATTAATAGCTTTTCTCATAATACCTATTAGCATGTAAGATATGAAACCATATGAAGGTTAGAGATTCAATCTTTTTTGTACCATATTTCTAGTCCCTGAAGTTAACTGAAGTACTCTAACATTAAACAAATGGACCCACTAAAAAATCATAAGATCTTAAATGGACTTGCACATGCTTATGTGATCTGTATTCATGTTCAACCTTAAACAAATGAACCGTTCTTATCTAGCTGATTCAGGTATAAATGTGTACTATTATTGCAGAATACGGGACGGCAGGGATAGTGACCACTATAGGGGATGTTTACAGCTATGGGATTCTGTTGATGGAAACATTCACAAGAAAGAAGCCCACAGATGATCTGTTTGTGGGAGAACTCACCATGAAAAAATGGGTATCCGAGGCATTCTCTAAAGTAGTAATCAGCATTGTGGATGCCAAATTACTGACAGGAGAAAAGGAAGATTTTGCTGGGAAAGAAAGTTGCTAGTCAATGATCATGGAAATAGCACTAAACTGCACAGCAGATTCACCAGACGATAGGATTAACATGAAAGATGTCGTAAGTAGGCTTACAAAGATTAGACAACGCTTTAAGGGATTGTATAGTGAGGATTGAAGTTAGGCAATTATTGTCTCGAACTGCTGCTTCTGTCTAGTATTCTAAAAGATAGTGAACAGGCATGGGGGAATTTTTCATAATCTGATGCTATGCCATACATCAAACTGGCTGTTTGCTAATAATCACTACAAATGAGCTGCTTACACACAGTTACTACTAATTTGCACAAACCAAAATTAATCTCAACAAGCGAATATGCATACTCAAAACCCCTCAGTTAACACCACTAAATTTTATCGCAAATAAGCTTAAACTGTGTCTGGATCTTGGAATCCTCGAGGGGAAGAAAAATGAAAGCGAAAAGAATAAAAATTCAACTTCTTCTGTGGTTGTATATGCCGCCTGCAGCTCTACTGGTACCCCTCCCACTTTGCACTAAATTGGACAGGATTCTAGTTCATTACAATAGTCCTTCTTGAATCAATTTCAAAGCCTGTCAAGATGCAGATTGGACAGCCCCGTTAAGGGCCTCGGTAAAAAGTGGCCATGAAGGACCCTGTCAAGACTCAGTCCGCATGGCCCCATCAGGGGTCCAATTCTTTCAAGTCCACTAGGGGTCCAGCAGTAAGCGCCGAGGTAAAAATAAGCTGTCAAGTTTCCAAATCTCGTAGCCCCATGACCCATCAGGGTTTTGGTTGAAAGGCCAAATTCCAAGTGGGTCCACGGCTCCATTGGAGCAGCGATAAGGAAACTTAACAAAAAGATCAAATCTTAAAAGAAAACAGAAACTCCATAAGATCATGCAATGTGGGTAATTATCTGATGCATACATATATACGTACAGGTTTGCATCAGGTATTAATGGATTCTCTGCAGGTCTCTATGTTGTCTGTTGCCCCTTTGTCTTCATCCGTTGTTTCTTATAAACAACGATATATCCTTTTAAAATGCTACTTCATTACATTTCATTATAACGTAAACGTTAATTTTGCTAAATCTTTTACCCTCGTAAACAATAATTTTGCTCAATCTACATGTAATTTAGTAAGTGAATGATTGATTCAAGGATGCATTTTTCCAATGATGGTAGGTTAAGAATAAAAAAGAAAAGAAAAAGAGCTTGGGAACTACACGAACATGTGTGGGCCCAGGGAAGAAAGGAAGGAGAAGGGGATGGGGAACATTGGCCTGAACCAGGGAATCTAGGCGTGAAGCATGAATCGGGTGGGCCCTACGTGTAAGGTTTTGTCCAAATTGAGTGTTGACTTTATTGAAGGAAGTAAAAAAAATGGGTACGAAGAGTTATCGGGAAGATAAACGAAGGGTATAAAAATAATTTGTTAGATTAAGGATTCGTTTGACAAAATTTTTTTTTTGGTTTTCAGTTTTTAAAGAGCAGTTTTTTAAAGAGCAGTTAAATTTTTTTTTATATAAAAACAAGTGGGTGTTTGATAACCCCTTTTTTTTTTAAGGTTTTTTTTTTTGGTGTTTGGTAACCCTTTTTATTTTGATTTTTTTTTTGGTGGTTTGCGGTGGCGGTGGTGGGGCGTAGCGGTGGTCGACGGTGGTGGTGGTGGTGGCCGACGGCCGGAGGTGGCTGCCGGCAGTCACCGGCGGTGGTGGCCAGCGGCCGGAGGTAGCTGCCGGCCGTCTCCGGCGGTGGTCGCCGGCTGCCAGAGGTGGCTGCCGACAGTCTCCGGCTGTGGTCGGCGGCGGCCGGAGATGGCTGCCGACAGTCTCCGGCGGTGGCTGCCGGCGGCCGGAGGTGGCTGCCGGTGGTCGCCGGCGGCCGGAGGTGGTTGTCGGCAGTCTCCGGCGGTGGTCGCCGGCGGCCGGAGGTGGCTGCCGGCGGCCGGCAGTCTCAGGCGGTGGTCGCCTGAGGTGGCTGCCGGCGGTGGGAGGGTGGTGGTGGTAGTCGAAAAAAAAAAAAAAGTGAAAAAAAAAACCAGTTTTTGGAGTTTTTTTTTTACTCTACAGTTTAAAAACTGATTTTTTAAATTGAAAAAAAAATGGTTACCAAACGCTCCTTTTTTTCAGTTTTTAAAACTAAAAAAAAAAGAGGGAAAAAAAGAGTGTCAAACGGGGCCTAAGAGTAGGGTTAAAATGGTAAGATTTGTGTAGAAATAGTGTAGGAAAGTTTAAACATACAAGAATGAATCCAAAAAAATTGGTGAAAATAAAAATGCTAAACGTACAGAAAAAGCTGAAAAAGTAGATACCGGAAAATAAAAATCCAAACTTGACGTATTTTGGCACTGCTCTTTTGCACCATAGACAAACTAGCCATAATTTCTCCTGTTTACCCTAAGTACCTTCATGAACAGTCACTGTATACTTCTTTGGCGCACTGTTTATATATCCTAAAGAATTCTGTAACATCAAGTGTTGTGTTCAATACAGTTGATCTTGAAAGAACTATGGAGGTAATTGTCTTGCTTCAATGTCTTGCATGTGGATTGATTAGGAGTATCAATATCAATATCAATATCAATATTAATCAATATCAGTATCAATATTAAGTTTATCTTGAATGTGAAATTCTAATCTAACTTATTTATTGGTATTACAATTAATCTCGACTTCTCTCACTTAAATTTGGACTTGACATCATATTATTCCCTGAACTAAAGGCACGCAAATGAAGGATCTTTGACATCTTCTCTCTTTCTTTTACTCTTCTCTCTTAAATTTGGACTTCTCTCACTTAAATTTGGACTTGACATCTTCTCTCTTTCTTTTACTCTTCTCACTCTCTCAGCATCTTTATGCCTGGCCTTTTCTTCTTCCTTCCTGCCAGATGAAGGATCTTTGACTTTTCTTCTGCATCTCTTTTTGCAATCTGGCATAAATCCTTGAGGAGTCCAGAAGCAAGACTTGGAAGCCCCATCTTGCATGCGTTATTTCTGAAGATTCCCAAGAGTATATATATTCTGATCAATGTTAAATTTGCACACCAACGTCATAAAGGTTTAGGCTGGTATTTTGAGGGCTATTAGTATGAACCAAAATACCTTACGGTGTAACGTTCTAGTGGAATATAAGAGTACCATTAGTGTCTACAAGTGGGACGAAGCAGGTTTGCATCCTCTAATTTTTATAGCATCTTCCGTGCCTGATTCATTATCCGCAAATTCTAACTTGCATAGCTCACAAATTATCTGGATTTCTGAGTCCATCCTGCCACTCCTAACCCAATTTGTTAGTTGTGATCATATACCATGCTGGAGTTATTTCAAACTTCCTTTTATATTTTGTTGTAATACAACATAGATTGTTGATTTTCTTGGATTAAAGTTTGTACCGAAGGTTGCTTAAGTAGGTAGTTGTTAATGGCTGTTATGAGTTTTATCGTTCAATAATTTTATCAACAGATTCTGGACTACCGGGACTTAATTTCTTAAAATTGCTAGAACTCTACGTTTCTTTTACAATATTCTTTGGTTTGTATGCCAACCTTATAAGATATAGAAAGTCTTTGAACTATCTTGGAAAGAAAAAGGGTCACGACTTGTGTTGGATTAGTTGTAAGTTATTATTTGCAATTTATTATCATGTGAAATGCTAATAACTTGGTTGCTTATGGATCCTATAAGGGTGAGCCTACGCCCTTTCTATTCGTTTGTTGCTAAAGCTGCGTATATCGAAAGCAATTTCTGATAAGTGACAATTACATTTTAAAAGTGCTTAATAAATTTTTGTATAGTATACAACCATAAGCATGCAGCTTATTAATTATCAACATCGTCTCTAAAGATGTGTTTTGTTTCCGGCTAAATTCGACATTTAGCAGTTACTTTATGAAATGGGTTTTTCTATGGAGAATCGTATTATCGATGAATATTTTACCACTTTCAATATTGTATCATTATCCTTTTAAGACATAGAATGCCTTTGGTTGTGGCTAAGCCTAATCTGATTAGAGTTCAGAATAGTGTTTGTTTTGGTTTGGTTTGAAACTAGAATTGTAAGTTCCTGAATTCTGAGGGTAGTTGATCACTATTAATTTTTTATGCAATTCACTTATTTTTACGTGGCTTAGTTTTCTTAGTCTGAATTGACGAAAATAGAGAATTTTCATATAAGCAGTCTCTGCAAATCAATGACCAAAACCAAGGTTGAAATAGAATCGTCATATAAGCAATCTCTGCAAATCGATGACCAAAACCAATGTTTAATATTTCATTCTTTAGAAGTTACTACTAAACGTTATAACACTAAAAGTTTTACTACATGTGTATGCCACATTACTAAAAGTTAACACACATCCAAAAGTGTATGCAACATTACTACAGTCTTAATTGGGCGTTTGCAGGTAACAATGCTAATAGGATTATTAGACTGCAAGCACATTACTATGATTATAATCCAAACATCATTCAAAATTTAGAATATTGACGGTTTTTATGTATAATATTTCTCCTCTTAACCAAAAAAAAAAGAATATTTATGCTTGAACTTTTGACCCTATATGTTTGATCTCTACTCTTCTTGGTCATTAACCGTAAAGCACATCAACAAAAAATTATATTCTTATATTTGTAGATGAGATCACTTTTAAAGTTATTTTCTAAGTTATGTGAGAGGGAGAGAGAAAAGGGGTCCCAAAATTACAATTTAAGGCTTTGTTTTTCCCTATTATTTCTTGGGCAAGAATGTTATTGACGCAATCTTCTTAAGAGATTGGTTCAGAATTTAGTATCATGGGTATTGAAAATCAAAGCAATACATGCATATATAACAAAGGTTAATTAAATGCTAGACGCCATGGTATAGTTCTTTGAAGACGTTGGATAACGTACCGTACTCTCCCTTTTTACTTTGCCTATCTTTTAACTTCTACACAATCCTTAGATGTTTGTATAAATGATTAGTGTAGATTTGGTGAATTTGATTATTATCTTTGAAAAAATGATGTCTTGACCAGTTATCATCAATACAGATTTTATCGTCTTAAAGTTGTAAGCTAATTTATAAGAGAAGTTCATACACAATGTCAAGGATTATGTTCAACGCGTAAATATGCATTAGCACTTAGAACTCACTATCTGTTTTTGTTTGTTGGAATTCTTCATCCACTATTTTATAACTTATGATTGACAATTAGATTAAACTGCATACTATCTCGTGCATTTGCACGGGTGTATTAGCTAGTAAGTAGAATAAATAAGAAGTAGATTAAAGTAATCAGCACTGAAAAGTCCTAAAGCATTAGGCTAAAAGAACCTGAGAATTATCTCAAATTCTCATTATTATTGGATACAAATGAAGGCAATTTGTCCACTACTTCACTGTTTTAATTTGAGAATTGTGTTAAAAAAACACTTGGATTGGTCAGATGCTGATACGCTTTCGCAATTATTTTCAGTCGATTATTTTAACCAGAAACAGGTTGGTAGTTCTTTGTCTGGGTGCCTGTCTAGCTTTGCCAACGGCCAAGTTAAGAGGTGCATCGGCTCTTCTAGTTCTAGCCCTCAAAGCTATTAGTATTGAAGAACCCAACATCATCTTTACACGAAACTGGTCCAAAGGCATCGCTTTCAGTAAGTGGATTGGCATTTCTTGCAGCAATGACGGAAGAGTAGCTACCTTAAATCTTTCAAACATGGGTCTCAAAGGCACCATCCGACCATCCCCGCAGAAGTTGGCTACCTCAACTTCCTTAATAACGTTCGGCTTGCAGCAAACATAGTTTTCATGGCCATCTCCCTCATGAACTTTGTCGTTTGCACCAACTGCAATCACTCAATCTGCAGCTTAACGAGTATGGAGGCAAAACGGCCTCCGGCTTATCGAAAATGTTGGGAGCTCAAACCACTCACACTTGCAGCAAACAGGTTCCGTCGAAGAATATCAAGAGGATAGGTTATCTGACCAAGCTCGAGATAGGCACCGTTGTGTGAACAACTTGCACGTCCAACTCCAGTTGCCATATCAACATCTGCTCTCTACAGAGCATTTTTTATAGGAAACAATCGCCTGTATATATGGGACACTACCATGGGATATGTGCAATCTCTTTACAGTCGACGCCTCATGCTCTCTTACAATAGGATAGGTCGTCAAATCCCAACTATTTTAAACATATGTAAGGAACTTCAAACTATACCGCTCTCATGTGATAAATTAACGGGAGGCATGCCTAAAGAAATTAAATAAAAAGCTTTAGAAGTTAGATCTTGACCGTAACAACTTGACAGGTACCAACTAGTTCACCTCACTTGTTCAGTTTCTAAATATGCCATAAACTCGATTCAATTTTGGTAGGTATGAATTCTTGGTATGTCCCCAAGTACTTGAAGGCGTCATCCTTTCCTCAAACTCAATGGCAAGATCCCCCTCAACGCTTTTACACTGTAAAATGCTTCAAATGCTATAGCTATCTGGCAACACTACGACGAAAAGCATACAGATGGGTATTAGTGCGTTTGCAATGATTCAAGAACTATTCTTGGAAGGCTTTTTACCACCCCGTAAAGCAACGCTCGTGGAAATCTTCAACATCTAGGTTGCAACACATCTCAATTACAAACAATCACCTCTCAGGCAATCTTCCAAAGTATGGGCCTTTGGCTCCCAGATGTGGAAAATCTTCTTCTCGGTGAGATTCCTAGCTCAATCTCAGCTCTTCAGAGCTTGCTATCATAGAGTTCTCCAGCAAATTGTTCAGGGGCATCGTGCCTACATTAATGTTTGTTGATGATTGAGCTTCCTAAATTCTCCAGTTGGGATCAAATAGTTGGAGAAGTGAGCCATCCTATGAACTTAGTATTCTTACGTCATTTAACAATTCAAGCTTTTGAAAATATTGTTATTTGGAACTTATCAAGTCAATGGCTCTCTTCCACGATCCTTGGGCAATCTCTCCTTTCCTGTTGAAGTATTTGATGCATCTAACTGCCGTATACAAGGCAGAAACAAATGAAACCGGAATTTGAGCAACCTAGTGACTTTAAGCCGGCCTGGAAGATAATGACTTGACAGGAACAATCCTGAAACATCAAGAAGCCTTGTTGAAGTTACAGTCCTTCCCGGTATCTGGTCCCAAAACACAAGTGTTGATGCCAAATAGTATCTGCTATTTGGCAACCTTGACGGAGCTAATTTCGTCATTCCAAAGACTCCTAAAATCCCAATGCACTAACTTCTAATGTACTGTCGAAATTCTGGAACTTCAAGATTATTTTGATCCACACTTCGTCCTCCAACTACATAAACAGTTATTCAACTCTCAAAATCAGCAACATCAAGTCCATCACGCACTTAGAGTTGAACTTCTCGAAAATAAGATCAGTGATTACCATATCACAATTGTTATGCAGACCTGATAGCCATGGAAGTCGTCTTAGATCTATCTCAGAACTGTCTTTGTGGTATATTTCTGGTGCCTTTACCAAGCGGAAATGTCCCAATAGGAAGACTATTAGCAAATTTTACAGCTGAAAGTTTCCTACAAAACGCACCTCAGTATGATTCAGTACAGTCTATGTAGGCTTCGCAATCAAAGAAGCTAGCTCCCTATATTATGTTCTACTTGATTTTATCCGCAACAATTGTTGTGGCTTCCATCATTTTGTGGTTAAGATGCCGAAACAGAAACATGCAAGATCAAATTCAATTTATTTCCTCACCTTGTTAAACATATCCAAGGATTTCTCGCCACAAAATTGTTCAAGGAAAAAGCAGCACAAGTGAAGAGACAACTTGAGCCATTGTTTCGTATACCAAAGGATATTGCCTAATGGATGGTTTAATTTTTAAAGGTGTTCGAATTTTACCCTACAGCAAAATTCGTATTCATCGAGTTGGCAGTGGAATCTGGAAAGGGAGTTAGAAGACTTGGACAATGCGATGAGTTAGAAGACCAAAGCGGGTCTAGTGCATTTATGCAGTGCTTTCCCTTTAACAAATGCAGAGTGCACAGCAGAGGAGTAGAAGGTTAGATGCCATCAGACAAAGCTTGGGGAGACTATCGGGGCCTTTTAGGGAACGCAAATTTTTCCATATCACAATGGCGCATGTAACAAATTTCATAAGCAGCAGTATAAATTATCTCAAGCACTTGCCATCTGCAGTATACTCATGAATCATGAGCGGTTGTACTTTCCTTTTCCACTGATCATTTACCCTTTGCTTTTATGGCTTCGTATGGGATGTGTGAAGCTAATGCGGCTGCGCATCCAAATTATGTTCTAGAAAAGGAAGGAAATATCCCTTATTTTGTACCTCGTAGCACTATCCTAGCACCATAAAGTACTTGGTTTCACCAAAGAGAAACAATTCATTAGCATGTTGCAGACTCTACATGTGCAATTATGTGCACTGTTCTTAAAAAACTGACATGTCATATGCAAATATTTGCACATGCCCTATGCCAAGATATGTGCACTGTTCTAGCATATGACATGGCAGTTTTTTAAGACCAGTAGTGTAATGGAGACAAAGTCAGCCAACAAAGTGATGCAACCAATTCCTTTAATAACCGTCCATTGAAAGAGAAAATCATTGAGAAGATGCTACATACAGACTCTTGTATTTTCAACATCTTGTCTGTTGCAAGTGATGTATTGGAGACCATGTGACTTATTTGGAATGGGATTGTGCGGAAAAGGAAGACTCTTTAAGACGATTTTTTCAACATCTTGGCGACCATGTATTTTCAACATCTTGTATGTTCAATTTCTACTCCAGATATTTGATATACCACCAAGACGATGAGGATAACACAGGCCAAGGGCAGAGGTCCAAATTCTTCACCATCTCTAAAAGCAATCAAATTTGCAACACTTTTTCCTGTCAGCCACATTTCAGTTCCTTTTGAATAAGGCATTTGCAAAGTGGACCAACAGGGATTAGTCTTATACCATTGACTTTCCACTGAAATTGGGCCCAGTTAAATGTAGGTAGATTCAGTCATTGAATAATTGAAGGACAGAACAGAGGAAAACTAATCGAATTATAACCTTCATTTTTCTAGATACCAGGAGGTATCTGAACTTCTTTAAGCTTGCCCTTCTCTTTCTCCTCATATCCCTCCTTCCCACCTCTCAACTCAAACCTGGTGCTGTGAAAAAGACTGCAGTGGTAATGATGTTTGTAATACTATTACTACTACATTACTGCCTGGACACTTGCCTAGCTGCATCTGTGACCAACTTCACTGATGAATCAGCTCTTTTAGCTTTCAAAGCTAGTATCATCTCTGACCCAAACATCATCTTGGCTAAAAATTGGTCACAAGGAATCTCGTTCTGTAGCTGGATTGGCGTCTCTTGTAGCAGTGACAAAAGGGTGACAGCCCTAAATCTTCCAAACATGGGTCTCACAGGAACCATCCCCAAAGAAGTTGGCAATCTCACTTACCTTACTTCCTTCAACATTAGCAACAACACTTTCAATGGCACCCTCCCTCAAGAACTTGGCCTTTTGCAACGATTGCAATCCATCAATCTGCGTGAGAACAAGCTTAGCGGAAGCATACCAGTGGAGATAGGAAACCTAACAAAGCTTGAAGAACTTGACTTTGGCGTCAATGACTTCACAGGTGAAATTCCAGCTTCCATATTCAACATTTCTTCTTTACAAAGGCTTTCCTTAAGAAACAATAGCCTTGTTGGGACTCTACCTGCGGACATGTGCAACAACCTCTACAATCTTGGGTTTCTCTCTCTTTCATTCAATCGGATGGGTGGTCAAATACCAAGCAGTTTAGACGGATGTAAGCAACTACAGACTATATCATTGTCGTACAATGAATTTACTGGAAGCATACCTCGAGTTATTGGAAACTTATCAAGGCTTCAAGTGCTATATCTTGGCAAAAACCGCTTCTCTGGTACACACAAAACTCTTTGCAGCAATTTATCTTTTACCAACGCCCTCTATCAGCGTTGTCTTTTACTTTCTAACGAAATCTATGATAGCCGTTGGAGATTTTAGAGATGTCATTCCAAAGGTGAAATTTATGTATTTAAAAGCTACCGAAGTTCCAAAAATTAACTATGAAATTCAATTTGCAGGTGAATTACCTAAAGCAATCTTCAATGTCTCTTCACTCGTGATTCTTGATCTCGCAGACAATGAAATTGAGGGTAGTCTCCCAAAGGACGTGTGCTCTTTGCTCTCGAGCCTGGAGCTCTTCAGGCTTTATTCAAATCGAGTCAGCGGCGAAATGCCCACTCCTCTATTGGGCTGCAGTTCATTACAAATTCTTGATTTCTCACTCAACAGTTTCACAGGAAGCATACCAGGAGACATTTGGAATGTGTCAACACTTCAAGAGTTATATCTTCGCAGAAATAACTTGGTAGGTACTATACCTCCTCCAACTAGTAATATGTCAATGTTGACGATGCTTTATATTGGAGATAACAATTATGATGGAAGAATTCCTCAAGAGTTGGGAAATCTCTTCAACTTGGAAGGATTAGGTATTTCATCAAGCAACCTTGTTGGATCAATACCAGAACCGAATTTCAACATCTCAAGCTTACAAAGCATGATATTCACAAACAATAGCCTCATGGGCCATCTTCCATCAAGCATGGGACTTGGGCTACCAAATCTTGAAACTCTTTTTCTCGGAAGGAATGAGCTCAGTGGAATAATCCCCAGCTCAATCTCAAATTCCACCAGACTTTCTAGAATAGGATTGTCTGAAAACATGTTCACCGGCAATATCCCCCCTTCATTCGGTGAACTGAAATTCCTCCGTAGTCTCAACCTAGGATACAATAAGCTGACAAGTGAGTCAGAACTATCTTTTGTTACTTCATTGGCCAATTGTGGACTGCTGGAAATACTGGTGTTGGGACCAAATCCAATAAAGGGGACACTTCCAAAATCCTTGGGAAACCTATCCACGTCTCTTGAGCTGCTTGATGCAACCGGTTGCCAAATTAAAGGCGTGATTCCCGCTGAAATCGGTAATCTGGGCAACTTGGTGGATTTAAGTCTAGTGGATAATTACCTGACAGGATCAGTTCCCGTGACTATTGGAAAACTTTCCATGATACAAAGTTTGAAGATATCAAATACTACAATAGAAGGGACAATACCTGGCAGTATCTGTGATTTAACGAACTTGGTCGGGTTGGATTTGAGTAAAAACAAGCTCTCTGGATCAATACCAAGCTGTTTAAAGAATATTAGTTCGTTGCAAAGCCTCTTGTTGGACAACAATGAACTAAGCTCCATAATACCGACGACCTTGTGGAGCCTTGGGAATATTTTGATACTCAATTTGTCCTCCAACGCTCTAGGTGGTTCTTTAACTCAGGAAATTGGCAACATTAAGTCTGTCACGCAATTGGATCTGTCTAGCAATCAGTTCAGTGGTAGCATTCCAAGCACCACCGGGCAACTTCAGAGTCTGAAGGAATTGAACTTTTCCAATAACAGATTACAAGCTGATATACCAGAATCGTTTGGTGATTTACTAAGCCTGGAGGTCTTAGATTTATCTCAGAATAGTCTTTCTGGAAATATTCCCAAGTCACTGGAAAAACTTGTGTATCTTAAATACCTTAATGTTTCTGCAAATAAACTAAGAGGTGAAATCCCAACAGAAGGTCCTTTTGCAAACTTTACAGCGGAACCATTCCTTCATAATGATGGATTGTGTGGAGTATCTCGATTCCATGTCAGCTCATGCAGGCATACGATCTCTACTAAGCATAAATTCTTGTATTATGGTCTACCAGTAATTTCATCCACAATACTTGTTGTAGTTTTCATCATTGGGTTGTTAAGACACCGAAACAAAAATAGGAAACTTCCTATTCAAGTTGATTCATCTCCTGGTGTAGCACATAGAAGGATTTCTTACCATGAAATTCTTCAAGCGACAAACAACCTAAGTGAAGATAACTTGGTTGGGAGAGGAAGTGTAGGCTTAGTTTACAAAGGGATACTCTCTGATGGGATGATTCTCGCAATAAAGGTGTTCGACCTAGAACGGCAGGGTGCATCTAAGAGTTTTGATGCAGAGTGTGAAGTTATGCGCAACATTCGCCACCGGAATCTTGTTAAGGTAATTAGCAGCTGCTCTAACCTTGATTTCAGAGCCCTGGTGCTAGAATATATGCCTAACGGCAACCTAGACAAGTGGTTATATTCTCACAACCATTGCTTGGAAGTTCTCCAAAGATTGGACATTGTGATTGATGTGGCAACTGCTCTAGAGTATCTCCATTATGGCTACTCAACCCCCGTAGTGCACTGTGACGTGAAGCCAAGCAATGTCCTGCTGAACGAAAACGAAAACATGGTCGCTCGTTTGGGAGACTTTGGCATATCAAAGCTCTTAGCAGAGGACATGCCCGTCAGGCAACCAAAGACTTTAGGCACCATTGGGTACATGGCACCAGGTAAGCTCTTCCTATGAAATATACGAAGGTCAAAAATGTTTTTCTTGAATCCGCTTTTACTGATACTATGCATTTATAGTAAGGAGAAAAGAAAATGATTGCTTACTCTTTTGACTTTTTGAGGCACCAGACATTTAAGGGTGCAATGGTTCAATTGTTTATTCAAGAAAACCTGATACTTGCTATTTCGAGTTAAGAAATCTATAAAGTGGATACCTTTGGTTTTCTCACTTCCACGTTGTATAAATACTCCCTCTTTCTTACCACTTCCTATATTTAATTGCATGAACACCAAAATTGCAGAATATGGCTCTGCCGGTATTATTTCCACTAAGGGAGATGTTTACAGCTATGGAATTCTATTGATGGAAACGTTCACAAGAAAGAAGCCCACGGAGGAACAATTCACGGAGGAGATGAGCATGACGCGTTGGGTATCTGAATCATTCCCAGAGCAGTAATTCAGGTTATCGATTCTAATTTGCTGAGAGGAGACGAAGCAACATCTAAAGCGATTGTGAGCTGTTTGTCAGAAACCTTAGGAATCGCAATAGAATGCACTGCAGAGTCACCTGAGGAGAGGATTAACATGAAAGAAGTCCTGGTCAGGCTTGCTAAGACCAGAAAAAAGTTGCAGGACTTGTAACAAAGCCTAATGCTTTACCAATGTTTTGTATCTGATATTTCTTCTTTGACAGTTGTTATCTAGCATCTGTTGATTTTTGACAAGTAGTTTAAATAATTTGTTCACTCTGAGTACTTATTTGCAAGGCCTCCAAGGTCACTTTGATTATCTTAGAGCTAAGTCCAGGTGTTAGAGTTGTGCTAGTCGTGGAAGCTGGAGAGACTGGGGGAAAATTACCTCACAAGATACAAAGTCAGAATTCTTCTCCTAGTTTGTGAACGAGGAACTCGAAGCGTGTTGGTGGCTAGTAACAAAGACCCTTCGTCAGAATTTTTGGGATACTTCAGAGTGTATGTTTTCAAACTCTATGTTCCCGAATCCACCAAGTGTTAGTGACCGATACTTAATGTTTAACATAAGGCATTGGTTGATGTTGTTCACGTAATGTCCTTAGTAAACTCTAAATTGCCTAGACAAGTTGACTGCTGTAAAAGGTAAGGAAAGCCGGCCTGCCCCCCAGCTCAAGTATTCATCCAAGCCGCACACAAATTAAAGGATGAAGAAGACACATCTTATCTTATGAAAATATAATATACCTGGTGCCCATATTACAAATTTCCTCAGCTGAAGAGATCGCATTGAATATGATGGAAGAATTGAAAGGAATGAACCAACACTATAATTATCATAAGGGGCCACAAGCGATTTCTTTTCAGGTTTGCTCTGTGTGCCCTTTTTAACTCAGAGCTTCTCGTGAAGTCTTAGCTTAATTTTGACTTTGGTTTGACTCTTTATCAGTTATTAACGGTTGATGTTTCTTACGACGAAATTAACAATTTCCAGACATTAATTTTCAGTCAATTTTTACTATGAGTTTGGACTTCTTTCCTTCTTGGTGTCGCACTGAACACTGAATTTGGATTCTTATCAAATAAAGAGTATTTAACTTTCGGAATGCGCAAAGCACTGGCAAACCAAACATCAAAAATAAAATAACCTTGTTACGATAGGTCATAAAATTAAATAGCTCGGGTATTCCTCTTGGTATTGTACCACATAAATCTAACAATTTTAAAAAGTTTTATCAGTAACCTTTGGTCGCTATAAGATCCTTTAATAATAACTTCCAATCCTTTAGCAACAAATGAGAGTAAATTTAGGGGTTATTTGCCCCACCCATGATGTATCATTGCACTAAATTATACTTTTCGTCAAATTTAAACGCTCTACAATCATGTTTTCACCGTCCGAAGCTCAGATACTATGCCAGCATGCACACACATGGCAAACCTTGGAACTGAAAAAAAAGTTTTAATCACATTATTGATATTGTCATTTTCGCAAATGCTTATTTGAAAAATCAACAATACTAATGACCTGCAATTATTTTTGTGCAAGAGAAGCTGAAAGTCTATCCGAATAACCCAAGACGATGCTTTCAGTTCTGGATTGGTTTCCACCGTGTGTTTGACTGTTTAGTCCGTGTATCAACTCGGATGCTTGCTTCTTGGCCCTCTTCTTCTTTGTTTTCATTCCCTTGTTTCTTTTCCTTTCCTTGGTTTTTTTTCTTTTGACAGTTCCCTTTTCATTTTGTTGATAAGTGATGTGTAGCTTTGTTGTGAGAACTGAAAACATTCCTGTGTGTCTCGAGCCCGGTGTCATGGACTACATCGTAGTGGCTTTCCTAATGGTACTCCAATGCTTTGGCGCTTGTCTAGCTCTTCCTATGAACACCAACTTCACAGATGAATCAGCTCTTCTAGCCTTCAAAGCTAATATCATATCTGACCCCAATAACAGCGCTTGCCAAAGAATTGGACTGAAGGAACCCCATTTTGTAACAGGTTTGGCGTCTCCTGCAGCAGTGACCAGAGGGTGACAGCCTTGACCCTTCCTAACATGGGTCTCAGAGGTACCATTCCAAAAGAGATTGGCAACCTCACCCTCCTGGTTTACTTCAACATCAGCAATAACAGCTTCCACGGCTGTGTCCCGGCTCAACTTAGTCTTTCAAATTGCCAGTTGAGATCATTGGACATGCAGTTAAACGAGCTTACGGGTGAAATCCCGGCCAGCTTATCAAACTGCCGGGATCTCCAACAACTATCATTGACGGGAAACCAGTTAAGTGGGACGCATACCAGGAGCGATAGGAAATATCACAAAGCTTGAAGAACTATATCTTGGTCTGAACGACTTTCATGGTTCGATTCCAGAGGAGATAAGCGAGCTACTTAACTTGAAGATATTGTTGTTTGCATTTAACAAACTCTCAGGTACCATTCCAGCTGCCATATTCAACATCTCTTCCCTGCAGAGCATTAACCTCAGATACAATAGCTTATATGGGACTCTTACCTGAATACATGTGCAACACCCTCAACAATCTTAACAAGCTCTATCTACATTACAATGAGCTCAGTGGTACGATACCCTCCAGCTTATCGGAATGCTGGGCGATGCAACATCTAGCTCTAGTGAGAAACAGATTGAGTGGAAGCATACCAAGAGCTATAGGAAATCTAACAAAGCTTGAAGAACTATATCTGCCTGGGAACTATTTGAAAGGTCTGATTCCGATGGAAATGAGTAATCTTCGTGATTAGAAGATAATGTCCTTGTCGTTTAACGAACTGACTGGCCCAGTTTCAGGCACGATATTCAACATCTCTTCCTTGCAAACACTTGATCTGACAAGCAATAAGCTCGATGGGATTCTACCTGCAGACATGTGCAGCAATCTCTATAAGCTCGAAGCTGTCTATCTTTCTCAGAATAACATAGGTGGTCCAATCCCTACTACCATACACAACTGCAAGGATCTCCAAATTCTATCATTGTCGGCCAATCAACTTACAGGAAGCATACCAAGTTGGATTGGAAACATGTCAAAGCTTCAGGGATTATATCTTGGTCGTAACAGCTTGATGGGTAATATAACGCATTTGGTTGTGATAGATTTCACAACATTCCCCTGCCATCTCATTTTTGTCTAATAGCTTTCGGAGTATCACATCTTAACCCTTTTAACTTTTACTTTGCAGGAGAATTACCTAAATCAATATTCAACATTACTTCATTAGCAACAATCAATCTCCCATACAACAAAGTGACAGGCAGCCTCCCCAGTGATTTCTGCTTCTCACTTCCAAGGCTTGAAGTCCTTAGCCTTGCTTCAAATCAACTCAATGGTGAACTCCCCTCAAGTCTGTTACCTTGTAAATCACTTGAGATTCTCTTCATATCGATCAATAAATTCACAGGAAGCATACCAAGAGATATAGGGAACTTGTCGATGCTCCAAGTATCATTTCTTGGCATGAATGAACTCAGTGGTAAAATCCCTAGCTCAATCTCGAACTGTTCAAAACTTGCTAAGATAGACTTCTCCAACAACTTGTTGACTGGTAATGTGCGAACAACTTTCGGCGAACTGAAACTTCTCCAAAGTCTCCAGTTGGGATCAAATCAATTGACAAGTCAGACGTCCCCTGTCTTCTTAAGTTTTCTTACATCATTAACAAATTGCAGAAATTTGAAAATCCTGGGGTTAGGACAGTATCAACTGAATAGACTACTTCCAAAGTTCTGGGGTAACTTGTCCAGTTCTCTTGAAATCCTTGATGTGCCTGGTTGTCATCTCAAAGGCATGATTCCAGGTGAAATCGGAAATTTGAGCAACTTGGTAGCTCTAAATCTAGGAAATAATGACTTGACAGGATCAATTCCCAACTCTTTGGGACGATTATGGAAGATGCAACTGTTGGAAATAAAAGGTACTAGAAGGGCTGATACCGACAAATATCTGCAATTTAACAAACTTGGGTGAGTTTCTTATGAGTGGAAACAATCTTTTTGGACCAATAACGAGCTGCTTAGGCAATATTAGTTCATTACGGAGGATAACTTTGGATTTGAATGCATTAAATTCCAGCATACCATCTTCAGTGTGGAACCTTAAGGATATTTTGATACTCAACCTGTCCTCCAACTACCTAAGCGGACCTTTAAGTCCAGATATTGGCAACTTGAAGGTCATTACACGATTGGATCTATCTGGAAATCAGTTCTGGGGTAGCATTCCAAACTCTACTGGGGAACTTCTAAACCTAATTGAACTGAACATATCGCGTAACAGATTACAGGGTCCATTACCAGAATCGCTAGCAAATTTGGTAAGCTTAGAAGTCTTAGATCTATCCTAGAACAGTCTTTCTGGCATGATTACCAAGTCATTGGAGGCCCTTCTTTATCTTAAGTACCTAAATGTCTCCTTTAATAGCTTAAGTGGTGAAATCCCTACTGGAGGACCTTTTGCCAACTTTACAGATGAATCCCTTCATGCAAAATGATGCATTGTGTGGAGCAACTCGATTCCGTGTTGGAGCACGCCAAGATTATCAGCATAGATGGTCCAGGAAGCCGAAGATTCTGACGTATATCTTGCCGACAATTCTGCCATTGTTAATCATAGGCGCTTCAGTCATTGTGTTGCTCAGATGCCGAAAGAACAAGAAGCATCCTCCTCAAACAGTTTCTCCGCATGGTTTAACATATAAGAGGATTTCATACCAAGAAATTCTTCAAGCAACAGATAGTCTAAGAGAAGACAATTTAGTTGGGAGTGGAAGCATAGCTTTGGTATACAAAGGGGTACTCTCTGATGGCATAGTTTCAGCAGTAAAGGTGTTCAATTTAGAGCAGCAACAAGCATTCAAGAGTTTTAATGCAGAATGTGAAGTTATGCGCAGCATTAGACACCGAAATCTTGCTAAGGTATTTAGCAGTTGCTGTAACCCTGACTTCAGGGCCTTGGTGCTAGAATGCATGCCATTTGGGACCCTAGACAAGTGGTTGTATTCTCACAACTATTGTTTAGACATTGTTCAAAGACTCGACATAATGATAGATGTTGCTTCTGCTTTAGAGTATCTACATCACGGTTACTCACCCCCTATAGTGCACTGTGATGTCAAGCCTAATAATGTCCTACTAGATGAAGACATGGTTGCGGATCTATCAGACTTTGGCGTTGCAAAGCTTTTAACAGAGAACCAGTGTGAGGCACTAACTAAGACTCTAGGCACCATTGGGTATATGGCACCAGGTAAACCTTTATTTAAACTTTACTCGTAGAGGTAAAACTGTTTGGCATAGGTAATATGAGACACTTCTATCGACTTCTATAAGTGCCACAAACATTAAGCATTATGCTCGAAAAGAAATAATCACTTTAGAAATTAGTCTATGACGTGTAAGCACTAAATGGTGATCTTCAGTTTTCTTCTCCGAAGTAAAAATGAAAGCAAATTAAGCCTCGCAGACCTATTTACTCTACTGGCTTTGGCCTTCTCACTTGCTATATTGTCTAGGCACTTGCTCCCCATATATGCTCTCAATACTTTCCGTTGCTAATGTCAATTACCACCATTGGGTATATGGCACCAGGTAAACCTTTATTTAAACTTTACTCGTAGAGGTAAAACTGTTTGGCATAGGTAATTTGAGACACTTTTATCGACTTCTATAAGTGCCACAAACATTAAGCATTATGCTCGAAAAGAAATAATCACTTTTGAAATTAGTCTATGACGTGTAAGCACTGAATGGTGATCTTCAGTTTTCTTCTCCGAAGTACAAATGAAAGCAAATTAAGCCTCGCAGACCTATTTACTCTACTGGCTTTGGCCTTCTCACTTGCTATATTGTCTAGGCACTTGCTCCCCATATATGCTCTCAATACTTTCCGTTGCTAATGTCAATTACCACCAACGTCAGAATATGGGTCGGCTGGAATAGTTTCCACTATGGAGGACGTTTATAGCTATGGGATTCTCTTGATGGAAGTACTCACAAGAAAGAAGCCGACACATGATCAATTTACCGAAGGAATGACCCTCACCCATTGGGTATCTAAGTCGTTTCCTGGTGGCGTACTGGATATCGTTGACATCAATTTAATGAAGAAAGAGAAAGAAGACATGAACCTCAAAGAGCAATGTTTTTCATCAATCATGAAGTTAGCTCTTGAATGCACAAGACAGACATCTGAGAGGATAGACATGGAAAATGTTGTTTCCAGGCTCCACAAGCTAAAAGCCAAAATTCATGAAGATGCGAGATATGCTGAAACCAAAGCCTTACTTCTATAGTTGAAAGTATATTTTCCTGTAAGTAGCATCTTGAATCAGCAGGTATTTATGGGGACAAACTGCCTTTTTCAACTTAAGATTTCTTAGAGAACTATTAATTGCAAATCCAAATACAGCTGCTACGAATGTCTCAGAGAAGAAGTTGGTCTCCTAACCTAGGAAGAGAAATCTTTCCTATTTCTGCCCAGGCGATGAATACCTCATTATTCAACCCTATACTCCCTTTCCAAATTAATAAATGGTATGTCCATCATTATTTTAGCATGTCACCCATGTATTAACAAGTCCACTTTTTGTCAACTTTAAATTGTGCAGAGTGATGATTGACACCGTCATTGCCATGCACACAAGTTTACTTTGTTCATGGTACTGTGTAGCGATTCCCTAACTTAAACAATAACTGAAGACTGGAATACATATGAAAAGTAGTAATTGATTCAATTCTCAACAAGCCCAGAATTACAAACGCCAAACACGATTCTCTAATCAGTACACATACAAAACAAAGAGCACCATATGAATCGTTTAGTACAAAATATGGAAAGGGATTAAGTTACTTGTCAGCACAAACAGACGAGAAACATAAACCAAATTATATGGCATTTAACAACAGCTTAGTCAATTAGTTAGCCACAATAATAGTTAGATAATAGTATCCATTTGACGTTGCTGCATAAAAACAAATTATGAGTAACATTCTCAACATTCGTGGTTTGTTGTGCTTCAAACAGGTTGATTCAGATAAAATTACATGACTGCGCTCATCAGGAGCCTTGATAAATGACAAGCCAGTTTCTCCCCAACAGATACCCAAATTGGACAAAAGAGTGAACAAAAAAGTAAGCATTAAGCATAAATCACCTTATGCAGCTCAAGAAAATAGTCCCATTAGCATTGACATGATCTTCCAAGGTCCTATGCCTTAGGAGACTGGGTAGCGTGGAAGCTAGAGCAGCTACCTACCTTAGAAGTTGCCCTGTGATGTTTCACTAGAGGGACCAGAGACTGCACAACATCTGCCATCAATGGCCTGTAATCTGCCTCTGGTTGTACACACATGGCAGCAATAGCAGCCACTTGTATAACCTCCTTCATCGAAAACTGACACTCCAGTGCTGGATCCATAATCTCTACAACTTTATCTCTATCAGGAAGCTGGGGCAAAGCCTATGGCACAAAACAGCAGCAATGGATAAGGTAAAAGGATTCCATAGTAACTGAAGTTGCAGGCAGGGGGCAGGGAGGGTATTTTATTTTTTATTTATTTTTGGGTGGGGGGGAGGAGTATGTGAGGTAAAGAGTCAGAGAGCCACCGAAGATAACCAAATATCAGATCCAAGAGAATGGCCTAATATTGCTCTTTATCAAGCTAATAAGATGTGAGGCTATTGCTCTTCAACTGCAGAAACTAAATGAGAAACGCACCCATGAAACAAGGACACCTTCACCTGGAGGTCTTTTCATATCAACCGGAACTCGTCCGGTTAGCAACTCCAGAAGGACAACTCCGTAGCTATATACATCTGATTTTGTAGTCAGATGCCCGGTTAACGCATACCTGAATAACATGGACACCAAATTTTAATGTGCAGTACTGAAGTACACCACAACATTCATCTACTAATAACCATTAAATAGAGCCAAAGTCGAAATATCAAACAGGACATCTTTTAAAATAGTGGAGACTGCCATTTGTAGTTCTTACTCAGGGGCAACATATCCCTGGGTGCCCAACACTCGGGTGGAAACATGTCCACCAGCTTTATCAGATCCAAGCTTGGCCGATCCAAAATCAGAAACTTTGGCATGAAAACTTTTGTCCAAAAGGATGTTGCTGCTCTTGAAATCTCTGTGAATCACTGGTGGACTGACATGTTCATGGAGATACTCCAACCCTTTGGCTGCTTCAAGAGCTATCCTCAACCTGGTTTCCCAATCCAGTTTTGAAGCAGAAGCACTAGAACCTGCAGTTTTGAAGCAGGCACCATCAATGAGGAGTGTCATAACTAAAGCTATTCAATATAAAACTTTATTATCAAGAATACGTAATAACCGCCCACTTAAAGATTTTTACTTGGGTTTAACAATTGTTTTCTTAGAGACAACTTGAGACGCAGACAAGCACACATCGACCCAGGTTGTGTCAACGCATCTCATGTGTGACGAACCAGGTCCATGGCCCCATCACAGGACAATGTGTACCTTAAAAGGGCTAGCCAAAAGGTGCTAAATAGATCCTTGGCAGTGTCTTATAAAGTATATGAATCACAAACTCTCCCACCTCCGGTGTTGGACAACATGTTAACAAAAAAATTTCTCACACACAGCCCGGGGCATGCCTTAGTACACGCGGCCGAGGTCGGATATCCATCCTTTGTATACAGCAACTGTGAGATCTCATGTAGTGTGACACACCAAAGAACGCTGGTAAGATGTTCTACTTTATAAGGTATGTCTGAAAAATATGCATGCTGGGTTCAAAGGTTCTGGACGACCAGGCAAAACCAGGACATACCTTAGGGAGGGCGATATGTTAATTAGACACAAGTCTAACATGCAGGGGCAGAATCAGGAATAACTCCTAGGCAACGCCGAAGTAAACGTATCAATTTTCAACAGAGAAGGAAAAAAAAAATCAAGCAACAGAAGAAAAGGAGAATCGTACTCAATAAAAAGGACTCAACAGCACATAATATTGAGTAAAAATAAGCTATGTTGCATGGACTCTTGAAAATGAGTGAAGTACCCATGTCGGACACTCGATAATTAGATATGGGTATGGAATATGCATCCAACACATCTCATAAGATATGCCACTAAGAACGTTATCTTAAGGTGTTCTTCTAATTCGTTATTCCTTTGAGATGAGATAGGATTTCAATTAGAACAATGTGGGTCACTGAAAAGTGAAAACACCATTTCATCTAAGGAGTAACTAAAAAATGGTAATAAATAGCAATATTTTGCCGTGTCCCCGTGTCTTGGGTTTTGAAAATTAGATGAATCCGACACTTGGACACCTATCCAACTTGAACGCTTGTACTGAGTCCATGTAACATAGAAAACAAGTACTGATCAGTAACAAATACAAAATTGAAATCAATAATAGATTAATCAGATAATTTCAAAAATCATATCACGAGTAACCAATAACAGATAAATACAACAAAAATATATAGAAGAATCTAAAGTAAGACAATTTCGTCTGCATAGTTTAAATAGTCCAAATTGAGTTTTTAAAAGAGGACAAGATAAAAATCCATTAGTTTTGCGTGTTGGAATTCAAAATCATTTGAGGAGAATTTAAACCAATACAAATCCTTAAGTTGTAAATTGTAGCCCAGCACCAGTATAAAGAAGAAAAGATCTCAAGTAAATCGAGCAAAGCCAAATTAGGCTTAAAATTTCAAAAAAGGGGAGAAAGTAAAAGGCTCCAACACTTGTTCATCTATGCAAGTGGCCCAGTATAGACTAAGACAGAAATCAGAAGCATGAAAATATGCCTTTTGCCATTTTATGTGCTGGTCTACTAAAGGTGTGGTCTAAGTAAAGTACATAACTAGAGTCTATAACTTGCCGCCACCGACCCATGCATTCCTTTTCTACTGATAGCATACAGCTATTTCAAGAATCGCCAAAGCTGAGTCTTCTCACCAGATCCATAAATTCCAAGGCATAACTGAGTTGACTACCAAAGAGGTCCCAATTAAGCAAAAAATGCGAGGCTCTTCAAGAATAGTTGATCGTTCATTCAATTATTTGCATTCACAGAAGCTTTCGAAAACATGGGAGACACCATGAGGCGCAGTGATATGAGCTTGGCCAGACTGCCAAGTGTAAAAATATTGGTTCAAGTGTGTGGGCAGTCATGCAAATGCACATGCTGCCACAGGTTAGAACAGTATCCAACCTACCCCTGCCACCATACTTCAGGGGACCAAGAGCAAGAGCGTCACACTTTATTTTAATTCTTACATTTTAGATTTGCCAGGTAGAAAATTTTTAGACGGTCGCCAACCTCCTCAAATTTTAGTAGAAGCAGAACTTCCACCCTCCCCCTCCCTTTCCTCCCCAACCCAGAAAAGAGAACAACAAAACAAAATAAACATGAAAGAACAAATCCCCAAAGGTTTAGTCTTATCTTGAGAGGAGAATGGGCTGGAGAGGCAAAGCGAGACTGACCAGCAGCCAAAAACAGTTGGCAGGGGCCTTAATACATTGGGTATCACCTTGGTCTCCAAGTTCCCCAAGTGCTAAAGTCAAAAGTGAATGCACTGTAACCGTAGCTTAACAAAACTTCACTCTTGTTCAACTTGAGATACCAAACTTGACCCCTTATCCCTCGTCAAGTACTTGAAGTAAGTCTTGGAACAGTACCTTCACCTGTTCCTGTTAAAACCCAGAAAGACCACTAGAGGATGGGTCAGTCCCAA
>JAVXUP010003861.1:7500-50633 GCA_033070095.1 Escallonia herrerae | reverse complement strand
AAAGGGGTATTTTGGTAATTTTGCCTATAATTGGGATACCGATTAAAGAACTTTATCGATTTATTTAGCATATCAAACCAAGTTATTTTAATCTGAAAATTTTATGAAAGCCCTATTTTACAGATATGATTCATTATCTAAAATTTTGGGCCATTCCGAGGCCAATATGTATTTTTTGCGAAACTGACCTTTTAGCGCTCAGTCCGGACACCAGTTCGGAATTTTTGGGCAAAAAAATTTTAAAATACTTTTTAGGCTAGAAATAATATCAGGATGTTTAAAATAGCGTTTTAAGATATTTTTGAGATTTTTTCGGTACCGGAAACCCCCAGGGGTGTTTTGGTAATTTACCACCCCAAAGGGGGTATTTTGGTAATTTTACCTATAAGAGGTATTTTGAAGTAAATTTACATACAGTAAGATTATTTTAGTGACTTTGCTTATGGAAAAGTCATTTTGAGAATTAAAGTATAACGGGGGTATTTTGGTAATTTGCCACCCCGAAGGGGTATTTTGGTAATTTGACCTAAAAAGGTATTTTTGCATAAATTTACATATGGGAAGTTTATTTTAGTGATTCTACTTATGGGAAGATCATTTTAGCAATTTAAGTCTGAGAGGGGCATTTTGGTAATTTTACACCCTAAGGGCGTTTTAATAATTTTACATACCCGGTGAGGAGAGGTTCATTTTGTGAGCATGTGTGAGTTTATATTAAGTTATAATTTTGTTCTGTAGACTGTATTCTAATGATTCGATTATTCCGGTTAGGTTAAAGCTAAATACTTCCGGTTAGGATAATTTAGCTGTGGATCCAGGTAAGGGATTCTATTTGAACCTTGGGTAAGGACTTTTTTCAGAACCCTTCTTGATTACTTGTACTCGTAAGTACTCCTTTGATATATTTACAGCTAATACCGAACTCTAAGTTATGTATCGATATCAGCATGTTCTTGCCCAGAAAACCCTAATGTTGAACCTGAATCAGTTATTTGGAAATCTTGTGATACTCGCATGTTATTGTGGGCTGAACAAATTTGATAATTGTCTGTATTCATTCTTCAAACTTTTTGTGATTTTATTCGATAATTTTTTGCAGTCATTTTTGTTATTTATCTATGATTTTTCTTCTGAAAATTCGATATCTTCTGAAAATCCCAAATGCTGACTTATGTCAGTATGATTATTGTTATGAGAACCCGAATTGATTTCGAGAATATGAGCTTATGTTAACGCTCATTGATATTGTTAATTTCTGTGTTGACCTGGATACCTGTTTAGTGGGGAGGCGGTATAAGGCTGGTTGAATCCTGCATGAAACGTAGGCTAGTACCCAAGTGGACTAGTAATTATTTTAGTACATCATGCATGTGTACACTATATAAACTTGCCATAATGGCATTGCAATCGCCTATGATCAACATTGATTTTTGATTTTTTTTAGCTAGAATGATTTGTACTTGGGTTGAAAGCCCTTGTCAAACATTCACTTTACTTAGCTAGAAGGATTTGTACTTGGGTTGAAATCCCTTGACAAGCCTTTATCGTATTATCTTATTTGATTTCTGCTTAGGTTAAAATTCCTCAGGAAATCTTGCTGTATTTTCGAAATGAATTTTTGCTCGGACTGAAATCCCTTGAGCAAGGGAAATTTTTGTGGTACTTGGAAATGCTGACTTGAAAAGGATATTTTATTGATCATTTTGGATTTTGTTCTGATTGCTAATATTTATTTTGGCATCTAATTCTGATGAATTTTGATCATTTTGGGTAATCATTGAGTTTTGATCGTTCGAAGTGTTTGAAAATCATCGTCGGTTGGATTTTTTGGAGTCGTGTTATAATCTCGTTTGTAGTCCTTGTACGACCTTACTGGGCTCTCAAAAGCTCACCCTTCGTTTGGCTCCCTTCTGTAGGTGATGATCAAATGTAGCATGTTCGGGAATGGGTTAGAGTCTGTGTGAGATCCCGATAAGCCCATCACTACTGTGTAGGGAGACCCCTGCGTGGGTCAATATTGTCAACTCGTTCTATAAGAACTTGAGTTTGTAAAGAATCTAGATCTTAATAGTTCCAGTTTGAGTAGTTTTGTAATATTGAATGTAAAGAGTTTGAGTTGATATCGGATTCACTTTTTTGGAAGTATGTGTTAGTGAACAGGATTTGATAGGTTTGTTGTGATCGAGTAAGTTAACGACCCGGGAGTTCGAGGCGGCGGAGCTCCGAATTCCGGGGGCGTTACATGCTGTGACTGCCGGTCGATGATCGTGTGGATTTTGATGGGTCGTCGCGATCATGATAACTGTTGCTGGTGGTGTGCGCGTGTGCAGGAGAGGGGATGGTGGCGAAGTGGGTTATTGGTTGGTGGTGCTGTGACTGACGATCGGTGGTCGTGTGGGTTTTGATTGATCGTTGCAATCGTGATAACCGCGGGTCACGATTTGGAGGGTGTAATTGGCAGCTGCGACGATTGTAAACGGGATGAATTGATGGTGGCCATGGTTAGGACAATAGTTGGGAAAGGGAGGGTGATTGTTATTCGTGGTGGTAATGTGATATCAGATGGTGGTGGTGGTGCTTTGTGCGTGATGAGTGTTTTCTTAAAATGATGCTTATTTTTTTTTCTTCTAACAAAATTTGAAGATTGAATCTAAAAATAAAAATCAAAACTAAACGATCTCAAAACAAAGTTTGAAGGTTGGATCTCAAAACAAAAACCAAAACTGAAATCTAAAACTCTGAAATGGAGCTTTCAAAAACAGGGCCAAATTGCTGACTAGTTTAAAAACCTGTGGGCGGGGGGGATTCAAAACTGTCTACCAAACGTGCGTTTTTTTCTTCAGTGTACAAAACTGAATACCAAAACTCTGTCGAACATTACCTAAAACTGTTTGTTAAACGTCGATATTTTTTTCAGTTCTAAAAACTGAACAAAAACTTAAAAGAAAAACTGTTTCAAAAATTACTTCAATTTGTATCAGACCAATTACTTTTTTGTATCTAACTTTTATAACTTTTATAACCTTACACCATATGCATTGTAGAAAAAATATATTTTAGCAAGATCTTTAACTTTATTATTTGTTAACATTACAGTGTGTAGATGTACAAACCTAGATAACATAAAAACAAAAACTTACATAGTTAAATTAAAAAAGAAAAACCACATAAGAAATTTAAAATAAATTAAATTCTGTATTTTTCACTTTTATTAGTACTATATATTATAAACCGACCAGGAGTTTCTGGGCTAGTTGTTGTATGTGACCGACAAAGCAGCCGGTCTTTATTTCTGCTAAAATTGTAAGCAAAGTTACCTATATATATATGGGAGCTGATCCATTGATAGCGCTAGCAAATGGAGTTAAGTTGCTAGCGCGATCTGACCGTCCATCCTGAAAGATGGACGGTCCAGATCGCGTCTTTTTCCAAAACTGGTTCCCGTCCGCCATACTGTCTCGCGGACGGGAGTTTTACCTTTTTGCCCTCCTCCCATGTCCGCGAGACTGTCTCGCGGACGCCTTTCTGTTCCTGACATGTGTCAGGAAAAAGGCGTCCGCCATACTGTATGGCGGACGATCTCTAGGCTGACACATGTCAGGGCCTGTCCCCTCGGTCGCCTATAAAGTCTCGGGCGTGAGCCCCGAGAACTGGATCCCCTTGGTATCCTAGAATCTATCCCTACTCGGCTCTTTCAGCAAAATTTTTGCGGGGCTTTCAGATTCACTTGCTTCCATTTTCAGCACCCTTCAAGCTTTTCTTGGAGTAACACACTTTTGGTTCAAGCATCACTCAAGCAAGGTAAAGTTTGTGATCTTGCTACCGTTTATCTTAGTAATTTTAATTTGTTATGTTCAGTAAATATATAATTAGCAAAATAGGAGACACTTTTGAGATTATGTATATGGTATCCTAAATCGGTCTAATCGTCAAGATAATTTTGAGATAATAAGCGTATTCTATTTCTACATAGGTCTTTTTCACAATGTCTGATTTCGTATCGAGCTCCAGCACCCCCGTAGATGCTAGTGATCCGTATCTAGGACGAACCTTTCAAACGTTGGAAGAAGCTGGAGAATGTTTTCGAGCTTATTCATTGAGGGTTGGTTTTGGCATTAGAATAAAGACTACAAGAACAAGCAACGTAACAAAAAGGATATGCTCTCGCTTATACGAGTGTCATAGGGGCAGAAACCCAGTGCAAAATGAGACACGCGTAGGCAACGATGACAGTGATGATGACGAAATAGGGTATGCGCGGAGAAGACGGGATTGCTTTGCGCGCACGAATTGCCAGGTCAAGATGTTCGTAAGCTATAAAGCCAAACAAGATCATTGGCTTATTACCAGCCTGGAACTGGCACACAATCACCCGTTAGTAACCCCTTCTAAGGTGAGTCAGATGCATCAACACAAGAAGGTGGGTAAGGTCGCGAGGAGCCTAATTCACACAATGAGCGATGCGCGGCTAGGACCTACCGACATGATTAATGTTCTTGCTGAACAGGCTGGGGGAATTCAAAATTTAAACTTTAACACGACAGACGTTCGGAACGCGGTCCGAACCCATAGACGAGCCGCGTATGACCTCAATGATGCGCAAGCGACAATGAGCCTATTGAAACGGATGCAGATGGAGGACCCGCAGTTTACCTTCGACTATAAACTTGACGACGAGCATCGAGTTAGCACAATTTTTTGGGTCGACGGTCGTTCGAGGCTAGCTTATAAGCATTTTGGGGATGTCGTGACTTTCGACACCACATACCGTACCAACAAGTACTCGATGCCGTTCGCTCCTTTCACGGGCGTCAATCATCATTATCACTCCATCCTGTTCGGGTTCGCCTTGTTAAGGGACGAGAGCGAGAGTTCTTTTGAATGGTTGTTTAGGGTGTGGCTGGAAGCAATGAACTTCAAAGCACCGACTGTTATCATCACCGATCAAGATTTGGCAATGAAGAAGGCTATTGCTACCGTCTTCCCAGATACTCGACACAACTTGTGCACTTGGCACATAAGCAACAAATACCCTGAACGTCTGCATCACATGTACGCAAGGTATCCAGACTTTAAACAGGATTTTGACAAATGCGTCCTCAAGTCATTAACGATTGAGGAATTCGAGGAGAGGTGGGAAAAGCTTGTTCGGGATTACTCATTGCAAGACAACGAGTGGCTCCAGCACTTGTACGGGCTCAAAGAGCAATGGATTGGTGTTTACACGAGAAGTCATTTTTCTGCGGGCATGAAAACGACGGGCAGGAGTGAATCTATGAATGCCACGTTCGATAATTATGTGGGTACAGCTACCAATTTGAAGAGTTTCGTCACATCAGCACAAAAAGCGGTTGCGTCGTTGTTCGTGAAAGAAAGGGCTGCAGACTTTGCAACCACGTACAAGCAAAGGAGAAGGTTGCTTGAGACCCCGCTGGAGCTGAACGGTGCCAAAGTCTATACGAAGGAGATCTTCCTGCTATACCAAGTAGAGCTGCAAAAATCGGGCCGATACAGTATATATAAGGTGGCAGAAAAGTCGTCGCGTGAGTACAAGGTTTATTCGCTCGTGAATGACCTCGTCCCTGAGAAGCTGCGCAGAATTTATACGGTGACCCACGACACATTGACGGACTCGGTGACATGTGTTTGTAAGAAGTTTGAGTTCCATGGCATCCTGTGTAGACACATTCTGCGGTTTTTCACACAGAAGAATATCAGGACAATCCCCGATAAATACGTCCTGCCACGTTGGACGAAAGGTGCAAACAGGTTGCACGGTACCATTTCCTTTCCGGAGCACCCGTATACTGACTTTGAAGAATCAGAGACGTTGCGGTATAATCATCTGGTGACGATGTTCACCCGTTTGTCCGTAAAGGGTGCTGCTACAATGGTCGGATATAAACATCTCCTCGAGGTAGCTCAGCAGCAAGAGCCCATCGTCGACCAATTGGAAGCAGCTTCAGTCAGCAATGCGGTTGACACCGAGCCTACGACGGGATCAGAAGATGACGAGCCGGGGGAGGGAGCCGACAATGATATCCGGCCTTCGGATCCAATTATATCGCAAACGAAAGGCCGCAAGAGATCTACGCGGATGAAAAGCTCTATTGAGACGGCAAGTCAACCAAAAAAGCTAAGAAGGTGTGCATTGTGCAACAAAATGACAGACCACGACAAGCGGAACCATTACAAGGCACTGGGGATAAGTCCAGTGCCTTTGCAAGACGGGGAAGAAGATGATGCCGAGGATGAGGACGAACAAGCTGCAGTGGAACTTTAGTGTACTGAATATTTTGTAATAATCTTTTATGAGCCATCAAAAGTGTCGGACATTTTGTAATAATATTTTAGTAATGACTCGTTTGTAATAACCTTTACAATCATTTTTTTATACGTGATTTCTTACACTGTCCGCTACACTGCGCAGCACAACATTAGAAACCTAAGGTATTAAAGAATACCCCCCCTACAACACTTAGTTTTTTTTTGTTTTTGTTCACTTCTCTGCGTCCGCTATACTATGTAGCGGACGGCCCCGCAGAATACCCCCCCTACAACACTTAGTTTTTTTTTGGTTTTGGTTCACTTCTCTGCGTCCGCTATACTATGTAGCGGACAGCCCCGCAGAATACCCCCCCTACAACACTTAGTTTTTTTTTGTTTTTGTTCACTTCTCTGCGTCCGCTATACTATGTAGCGGACGGCCCCGCAGAATACCCCCCCTACAACACTTAGTTTTTTTTTGGTTTTGGTTCACTTCTCTGCGTCCGCTATACTATGTAGCGGACAGCCCCGCAGAATACCCCCCCTACAACACTTAGTTTTTTTTTTGGTTTTGGTTCGCTTCTCTGCGTCCGCTATACTATGTAGCGGACGGCCCCGCAGACCCCAACACTTAGTTTTTTTTTGGTTTTGGTTCACTTCTCTGCGTCCGCTAAAATCAATCGCATTCAATAAATTTTTTGGGTTAAAAAAGTGTTGTAACGTTACAATGTGAATTGGGGAACATCATCTCTCGCAGGAATTATGTTCCTTACACGGATTTACAATAAACCTAATAGCTCTAGGCCGGCCATTTATAATTTGCCAAGCAATCCTATACCTAAAGTCTTGTATGCATTCTTCGCTCCAGACAGTCTTCTTGAGGCTCTCAGACCGGCAAATGTAATCCATGTACATGCAGAGGAAGACGCCGCAGTCCGAGGAATTATGTTGCTTGGGCCTACTCCTCTTTAATCGGAAAATGAGGACCGGCCTGCGCGATACCTTCTCCCGACGCCTACCATTGACCAGGGCAGCAAAAAGATTCTGCGAGAACCATAATAAGCATTAAACATAGCTAGCAAAATAAGATTAATCAGTTTTATAATATGCAAGTTACAACAAGAAGGAAACAGGATCTTACCATGGCATCCAACTGGCCTATGCCTCGGTACATATCAATCACAGGCATCACGTCGGTATCGTCGTAGAGACTGTCGACGACTGAAACCGTGCTCTGTAATGGTTCGTAGCAAACCAAGTACCAGTGCGCATTCCCTAAAAAGGGGATTAGAAACACGTCGGCAACACTTGCGCTCACTGGACTATCCCTAGCAAGATATGCTTGTAGGTTAGGGGACGGTTTCCACTGGGCCATGCCTCTCCCCTTCCTTGCATTGCCCCAGTCGTGCCACTCTTGTACTAGGAGCTGATGGAAAAAAGCATCCAAGATAAACACGCGCAGACCGATGTCTGGATGCTCCCGACACCTTCGCCTCAGAATTTGCACGTAGTGCGAGATGACACCGCTGTCTAACCAAGATCCCGGCGCCAGCGAGGCGATCTCTGTCCAAGAGGCATTGTAATCCAAGCCCTCGGGGTGATCCACGTCATACGACGCTCCGTCTTGGGGGGCCCCGCTAAAATAACGGGCTCGGATTATATCGCATTTATGCGGCTTTAGGGGCCTGGCTGGATGCCCTTTCGGATATTGCCCTCGGGGGTCGATCGGGGGATATTGGCCTCCAATTCCTTCTTCGGCCGGCTGATATTCCCCTTCGGGGCCGCCAACTGGTCCCGCCCACGGGACAATGGGCAGTGCCTCGGAGAAACCGTAGTTTCCGAAAGGAAAGTCTTGCGTGACTTGAGAGAGGGGTTCCGGGAACAAATTGAAGGAGGGGCCGCTGTAATCGCCCCACGACGCTTGAGCCTGTCCCATCCCCGCTTCAGAGGTACCAACAACTCCCTGACTCACCCCTGAAGCCTGTCCAGAGGGATCACCGTATCCCTGGCTGACGCCCGTATAACCCATTCCCGGGCTTACTCCCGAAGACTGGCCCGATGCTTGGCGCAAAAAATTCCCGCAGCCTAAAGCCAATGTCGCAGCCTGTTGGCAAAGATCCTCGCCCATTGCGCTCACCAGATCCCTCCGCTCACTCAACTTCTGGAAGAATGCAAGCGAGGCATTAACCTACATCCAAAGAGATAAAAAATTAAGTAACTTCAATCAGACATTTATATTCAACTAATTTGGTTCAAGTCAGACTTGTTGGGCAACTTACGAGATTGTATGCCATACGCTCATCGATCTGACCCCTAGGCGCATACCTCTCCCCACGTTCAAAGTTTACAGGGGCTACTCTCCTCCGCGTGATGCGGTAGTACCACTCATCGTACTGATCGATGCTGATAACGGGGTCTGGCTCCGAGACGATGGCCGCCAGTGTGTCCTGCCAAGAAGTCCAAAGCTCTATTTCGGCCGCGCACAATTCGTACGCATTGGCGGTGCCAAACACTCCGACATCCGGTGGGTTCCTGTTAACCCTCATATCCGGGGCATCGACTGGCAAACCCTGCTCCAACTCAAAATGGCGCATTGCTCGGTCGGGCAGCTGCCACTCTGCGAGCTCGAAATGGATCAGGGGTGTGCGCTGCAACCCGGAGAGCGTGAAGACGAACGACTCTCCCACCCGTCGCGCCAAACGTATGTACGGTGCCCAACGCATTTGGCCCGGAGATAGACGGTCGAACTCCCCTCGATAGTACGTAATGTTGTGATGGGGATCGACTCTCCTCTTGTAGTGGCTAGCCCTCCGGCTGTACTCCCAAGCACACAACCGAGGCCAGACTTTGTCGGTTCCATCCCTACGCGTTGGTGCACCGGGAGCAAGGTGTTCGTAAGACCACACCTGAGAACATCAAAAAATTATATTTATATCGTCGATTCAACAAAAATAAAACACAATAACGAAGACATGATTTATATGATATACCTGCAATAGCGAGAGACATGCACATATGGCTTTGGAGTTGGGCCTCGTTGCCTTGTGCAATGCTCGGTACAGATACGAAAGAACCGCTGCACCCCAGGCATAATCCCCAACCTCCGACAGGTTACCCAACAACGGTAAATATTTCACGCTGACCGTGTTCTTCGACGTCGTTGGGAATAAAATTGCTCCCATCACCCACAAGAGGAAGGCCTTTGTGTACACCACAAGCTCACGGCCCGTATAGTTTTCCGGCAAAACCCCGTAGGTATCTACCAACCACTTCAACTTTATACCACCAGTGCTAAATTGATCCTGGGGTATCGAAGTGAAGAAGTCTCGCGCTGTTCTCTTATTCGTTGCGTCTGACGGAGGAGCAATTACCGGCCGCCCCGTCACCGGCAACCCCAAGATGAACCCTACATCTTCTAGGGTAATCGTCATCTCTCCGATCGGGAAGTGAAACGTATTCGTTTCACTTCTCCACCTCTCAACAAGGGCACCTATCAAGGCCCGGTCAAGCTGTTGAAAGATCTGCCCATGCGTGAAAATCCCAAACCCAATTCCACGCAGTATGCTTTTCTGGGAATTGTTCAAGGTCCATCTCGTGAACTCGCGAGATACTTCTACGGTGGTGAGAAGTTCTCTTTCCTACGAATTATTAATAAATACAATTTGAGCAAAATGAACGGTAAAACAACGTTCGTAATAATAAGAAAGTTGATAAATAATGTATCTTACTCCACCATCCCATATGAGCGTACTGATATGGTTGGCTTGGTCGTATAACACGGATGGATCTTCTGGTCCAGGGATAAATTCCATTTTTTGCAACTGAAACTATGGAATCGGATTTTACAAACGCTAGCACATGAACAAATACATACATATATAAATCCTCATCACCGCTAGCACATGCTCAATGCATAATCAAAACCACGCATAAAACGCAATATTGATCACAACTATAGATTAGAAACATGTAAAGGATTGATTTTGTGAACTTACGTGATCTATTAGGGGGGGATTAAAGCTGCTCTTATGAAGAAATTGCGCAGATCTGCTTGCCAACGCCGCTGGGAATATTTGTGAGTAGGAAGAACACGGGGAGAAGAAGAGTGTAGAAGTTATAGGGGGACTTTCTTTTGGGTTTGAATATATATATTTGCTGTCCGCTGGACAATATATATTTGCCGTCCGCTATATAGTATCGCGGGTCTGTTCCTTGTCCGCTATATAGTATCGCGGACGCTAGACTTTTGGTAGTTTTCTCTACGTCCGCTATACTATGTAGCGGACGACACAGAAGAATTTTTTTGGTGGTCTTCTCTACGTCCGCTACATAGTATAGCGGACGGCCCCGCAGAATGTTTTTGGTTGTGTTCTCTACGTCCGCTATACTATGTAGCGGACGGCCCCTCAGAATACCATTACTTAGTTTTTTCTTCTACACTTTGTTCCACCTCTCCAAAACTTCGTTTTTTCTACACTTAGTTTTTTCTTCTACACTTAGTTTTTTCTACACTTAGTTTTTTCTTCTACACTTACTTCCACCTCTCCAACACTTAGTTTTTTCTACACTTAGTCCAAACTGTCCGCTATATAGTATCGCGGATATACTTACCGCAGAAAATGGTTGGCACGGACCAGACATTTTTTTTTCAGTTTTTAAAACTGAAAAAAAAAAGAGGAAATTTTTTTTTGTCAAACGGGGCCTTAGTTCCCGACCTTCCCGAACCCGGCCTAAGCGGAGGGCCCCTTATATCCGCTATATATATAGAACTATACAATGTGGCGTAATGTAATAAATTGGAATAAATTGGCGCCCGTAATGCAGTTTTAATAAATTGAAATAAATTGGCCCGAAGACTTGTTTTAGCGACATAGTACGTTAATGCTATTTTAATAAACTGACGCCCAAAGACTTGTTTTAGCGACGGAATCAACAATCTCAATTTTTCCAAAAAATAATGTACAATTCATAATCAACGATCTCAATATATCAATATATCGAGGCAACAAAAAAAGGCACAATTAACCAAGAAAAAATTTGAAAACATAATAAACAAGAACATAAATATTTTTATTATAATAAACTATGGTTCACAAATGGGGTACGAAAGCTTTTCACAAGCGCTCCGTTCAAAGATTACAACTTGAAAATCCCACCACCCAAGGTGTTCGAACACTACAAAGTCCCCGAGTTCGAGGCCATGCTGGCGCACGAAGACGTTCCAACCCTCTGCGAATTCCTTTTTTTGGGATCGGCCGGGCTTCAGCTTGATTTCAACCTGCCATGCCCCCTTGCGGCTATATAATCTTGCACTATCATGAATTGTTGTAAATTGATTGGTAAATGCTTCCGGTATGTCCTACCAAACACAAAATACAAAAAATAGGTTAGTTTTGGTTAAGAAAAACAAAAGATCAAACTTTTAACACACGAAAATACAGAGAAAGAGAAAGAGGGATAGCCTACAAGTTCATGCTCAAATCCCGGCATCATGACTTTGAAAAAGTGTTTGCCTACCAGGTGCAAGTTGCCAATATAATCGTAGGCGTAGGTGGTCTCCGATCCAGAAGCCATCGAGATCGTCGTTGAGGTGAGGACGGTGGTGTCGGCGGAGATGTGGGTGACCGGAGATGTGAGTCGCCGTAGATGGGGTAGCGGCTTTAGGTTAGATGTTCGAGAGAGGGGACGCCGTCCGCTACAATAATATATATACCCCGATCTGATTAAATATTTATAGCAGGAGAGAGTTGACGAAGGGACGCCGTCCGCTACAGATACCAAGGGACACTGTTGACGCCATACAGATACCAGGGGACAGTTCTCGGGGCTCACGCCCGAGACTTTATAGGCGACCGAGGGGACAGGCCCTGACATGTGTCAGCCTAGAGATCGTCCGCCATACAGTATGGCGGACGCCTTTTTCCTGACACATGTCAGGAACAGAAAGGCGTCCGCGAGACAGTCTCGCGGACATGGGAGGAGGGCAAAAAGGTAAAACTCCCGTCCGCGAGACAGTATGGCGGACGGGAACCAGTTTTGGAAAAAGGCGCGATCTGGACCGTCCATCTTTCAGGATGGACGGTCAGATCGCGCTAGCAACTTAACTCCATTTGCTAGCGCTATCAATGGATCAGCTCCCTATATATATATATATATATATATATATATATATATATATATATATATATATATGTAGCGGACACCAATAATTAGCCAAATGGTTTTGAAGTCAACTGGACAGTCTTTATGATTGCCTCGGAATACCCGCGGTTACCTTGGTTATATAAAAAAACCCACTTTTTTTTGTCTTTGCTTTAAGGTTCACAGACTCTCTTTCTCTTCCTCATTCTTCTTAGCCTACCTCCTCTCTCTCTTGGTCTCTAATCACAGCCAAAGAACTCATTGAAGCCCCAACCTTGAGCTTGCAGGCTTCTCGCTCCAGCCGTCCACCACCCATGGCCACCAACCTCAGTCCACTGTCCAGCACCAAAGATCTAGATCTTGACAGATCTTTGGTGCAGGATTTTCCCTCATCTCTCATCTTTCTAGTCTTATCTGTAGCTTATTGAACCTGTGAGAAACACCAAAAAGGGTACACGTTCACATCATCTAAAACGCAGCTAATGGATTCTAGAAAATCGTTCGAGGTTTTATGTGAAGTCTTCATAATTTGACATTTTTGGAATGAGATCAGTAAGGGTTTATTCAGCATTTGGATGCCCCTTAAAAGGTTGCAATACTTTGTGGAACAACTTTGGGAGCTTTTTTTTCATTGCAAATTTATAGAAGACATTACAGATTTAGGAGCTTCCTTGATTTGGAGTAAACGTGGTTAGTGGTCCGAAAGAACAAAAATTAAACCTAAATGTGAGCTCTGGGCTGAGTATTGGAATGTGTTCTCACCTTGAAATTGCGAATTTTGGCATTAATGATTAGAGTCTGCCCACACACAGAGAGAGAGAAGGGGATTAGGAAGAGGAGGATGAGAGAGAAGAAAAAGTAGTGAGAGAAAGAGATAAGTCAGAAAGAAGAGAAAGGTCATAAAGAGAGGAAAAAAGAGTCAGAGCATTAATGAGAGAAACGAAAGAGAGAGAAAAAATCAGAAAATTAGTCCGCTACATAATGTAGCAGATGAAATAAATGAGAGAGAGAGAAAAAAAAATGTCAGAGTATTAATGAGAGAAAGGAGAGAGAAAGAGAAAAAAAATGTCAAAAAAGTCCGTCCGCTACATAATGTAGCGGACGGGCTGTTTTTAAGTTGGAAGGTATTTTTGTCAAAAAATCGTCCGCTACATTATGTGGCGGATGGACTTAAAAAAATGCAAAAAAAAAAGATCTGGACCTTCCACAGATCACCCGTGGACGGCCAAATCGCGCTAGCAAAATCTTCTATTTTATTAGCGCTATCAATGGATCAGCTCCTATATATATATATATATATATATATTTTATTTTTGCGAAGGTGACTGGGGCTAAACCTTCCAGCGAATGGAGGGCAAAAGGACAACCAATCAACACGGGAGCACAACACGGACCCAGCTTGGCAGTTGGCAGCTGGCAGCATCCCTAACCGCACATCACTATTTTGATGACATTAGCCACTCTTTGGTAGGGCTGGGATTGACCTAGAGAGGATCATGTAGCCTCACAGATCGTTTGTGGCTCACAGAAACATAATAAGGACATAGTTTGAGGTAAGACCAATAAGGATACTCGAGGGAAAGGTTTCGGACCATAGTCACGTGTTTTTTTTCTATACTTGTGAGCTGTCCAAAATGTCTTCACCCCAAATATGCTGGCCCTATGTACAATGTTGGGCGGTAGTTCAGGAACATGGTGCTTGCAACATTTGCTTGTACAGAGAGCAAACGTACAGATGCAGTTAGTACTGCTGGATTCCAGATGCTATCAAGCAGTAATAGTTGCTCACGATTGACAGGCAAACAGATGGTAGTACATTGTTCTGGCAATGTTTAGCAAATAATTATATGATTTTCCATTCTTTACATGCGCTCAACCAAAACCAGTCTGCTTTGTTAGTTACCATATGTCCCCTTATAACATGCCGGCCAATGTTGCCAACGAAATAGAAAGAACGATAATCGCACTTTAATGTTGAATTAGTCCACTCAAAATTAACACTATTTTTTCTTATCTAACGGAGTGTATTAGTTCAGTCTTAGAGCGGGAGCATCGATTACCAGAAATAACCTACTACCTACCGAGATGATTGAATTGGCGAGATATAATTACATGAAACTTCTGTCTCTAATGAAACACAAGGATGGCTTTGATTAATTATGATCTGATCATAGACAGTTCCCAATAAAGATTTCATCTCAGGACAAGTTTACAAAATCTTATAAAAGCCAAAGGGGCCTTGGCGTTATAAGGCAGTACCTAACATACAAGGGCAACCAGGTTCAAGGAATGAGTTAAAGGAACAAAAACCCCTTTGGATGAACAACTTAACAACAATGGGAGTATCTTAGATTTAAAACTCATCAACACTTGGTCCTTCTCTTTCCCTAACAAATCCAACAATCAAAGAGCCCACCAACAAGCAGTACTTGGATATCCAACTAGATTCTACGAATTTTATACAAGTTAGGTTAGTAGACTTTTTATAGACAATAGATATAGTACTACATTCATATGATATGCACTCATGCAACGTTATAAGATGACAATTGCATTGCATGATTACCATTTATAAGTATATAAACCTCTAGGTCAACAGCTGTAATGCATGTAAAAGCTTTAGTTTTTCTTTTAGAGTTGAAAAAAGAGGATGAATCGCGACATGTTCTTACTCAATGTGACATGTTTAGTGTATCAGCTGATCGTCATGCTCAAGTGTTGTGCAGTTAAAAAACAAGCATCTTATGTTGATACATCTCAAAGACTACATTCAGAGCGAGTGAGTTTGTCAATTTATGGAGATTAACAGGTAGGCTAGGTGTCTACCAAAATGGCTCACCTATTCAGGATGAGCTCAACTCGGCCTAAAAGCGTAAATCAATAGGACTTGTTGGCCTATCGAAGTGTGTGTGTGTGCCCAACTTATTTTTCGCACTTACTAATATGAGACAAAGTAACTCCATGAGTGTACCTCAAAAGTCTAAACTTACTAAATTAAGCTGCTAAGTTTAAGTCACTTTGGCAAGTTCACTATTTAGACTATCTATCAGCCATCTTTATGACCTTCAGATAAAGAAAATGGTTACTAGTAGTGCATATAGTTGAGTTTAATCTCACATTGAAAAGATTATAACAACACAAATTCAATATATTAACCTTCTAGGCTTCCTTGCTCATAATTAATTGGTTTTGAATTAAATACTTTCACATTGATTAGTGTAGTTTGGTCCAGACCTAGATCTAGCTGACAAATAAATTTCAGAAAATCAAAAGCTAGAGAGGTGCATGTTTGGACAGTAATTTGATGTAGTGATTGGCCCGCATTTTACTCTTTGGCCATATGTGATTTGGTTATAAGGGCCTTTCTTTTTTTTTTGTTGCTGTAGTTTCTGGAGATGATGATTGACATTATCTGAAAATATGTACACAAACGCTTAAAGTTCAATGAAAATCTTTTTTTTTTTTTTTGCATTATTGCAATTTTTGCTGGATTTGGTCATGCTTGCGAGCAGATACGTTTCGGCCTTTTTGACTCGTTCCCGTATATAAACTAGAAAACAATTTTGCAACAACTCAGATTGTAAGAGCCCACAATCCTCCGATCATAGAGAATGCTGTCCCTAAATTTACTTAATGACTTTTAGGTGGTGACATTAATTACAAAAATGCTGCTAACATTATTTGTTGTTAAAAACGTCTACAGAAAATTATTCACTTTGTTTAGCAGTCATTAATGATCACTATACAGAATCGCTATATAAAGAGCTGTAGGCTATTCCTACTGCCCGAGCGAGCAGAAACCAAAATCTTCCCACAGGCCTACGACTTCGTTCTTCCATCTGTCATTGGAATGTTTACATGAGTACATGGTTTCGTACATATTGTCTTGGGTTTAAGCACGTATATAATCAAACCGTTATAAGATGAACACTATTAGTATTTTATTTTAAGGCTCAATTAGGGTGGTGGATCCCTCGTGATTCTCCATGCGACAAACTCACATGGCGAATTATGAGATTAAACACCGTACCTGTAAAGTTGCTTCCTTTTTGTTGACATTAGACCTAGTCCAGTACAATTATTTCGAGGGTCTGTTTGAGTCTCCAACGTTACACAAATTGACCGCCAACAAATGTTAAAGAAGAAATTGTTTTCGAAGAAAAGGTATTCATTATTTTAAGAAGATTTCCAAAAAATCTTAGGATGCTTGTAAATGAGGTTTTGAACGTAATAAGTCAATAATCATAACGTACTTTTACAGACGCTCCGAGCACGAGAGAAGTCCTTATTCAAGATCATTGAGCGTTTTTCTCTCGTGGAGGCCAGTCAAAAAAAACTGGCTTGACATGGATTTAAGGTTCGAGATGTCTTTGTTGGTGGCCTATGATTCCATATAACCCTTCAATAAAAGATGCATATGTAATACTTTTAGGCTTCGTTTGACAAAATTTTTTTTTTTGGTTTTCAGTTTTTAAAGAGCAGTTTTTTAAAGAGTAGCTTAATTTTTTTTTTTTATAAAAACAAGTGGGTGTTTGATAACCCCTTTTTTTTTTGAGGTTTTTTTTTTTGGTGTTTGGTAACCCTTTTTATTTTGACTTTTTTTTTTGGTGGTTTGCGGTGGCGGTGGTGGGGCGTAGCGGTGGTCGACGGTGGTGGTGGTGGTGGCCGACGGCCGGAGGTGGCTGCCGGCAGTCACCGGCAGTGGCGGCCGGCGGCCGGAGGTAGCTGCCGGCCGTCTCCGGCGGTGGTCGCCGGCGGCCGGAGGTGGCTGCCGGCAGTCTCCGGCGGTGGTCGCCGGCGGCCGGAGGTGGCTCCTGGCAGTCTCCGGCGGTGGTTGCCGGCGGCCGGAGATGGCTGCTGGCAGTCTCCGGCGGTGGCTTCCGGCGGTGGCTGCCGGCGGCCGGAGGTGGCTGCCGGTGGTCGTCGGCGGCCGGAGGTGGTTGTCGGCAGTCTCCGGCGGTGGCCGGAGGTGGCTGCCGGCGGCCGGCAGTCTCCGGCGGTGGTCGCCTGAGGTGGCTGCCGACGGTGGGAGGGTGGTGGTGGTGGTCGAAAAAAAAAACCAAAAGTGAAAAAAAAACCAGTTTTTGGAGTTTTTTTTTTTACTCTGCAGTTTAAAAACTGGTTTTTTAAATTGAAAAAAAAATGGTTACCAAACGCTCCTTTTTTTTTCAGTTTTTAAAACTGAAAAAAAAAGAGGGAAAAAAAGAGTGTCAAACGGGCCTTAGACTTGACCAAGTTCTTTAAATACAAAACCTAAAAACCACACAGAATGACCTAAGACTTGGAAAAAGGCCCCACTTGGGGCCAGGCAACTACAAAAGTCAGAGAGAGGTGGAGGTCCTAGGAAAGAGGAGGACAAGAGGATTAGAGTTGAATTTTGGTACATAGACTTAGAAGATGTCAATTGTCCCTACCGCAGTATACCAACTCGTGGTATGACTCAGTGTGCGTCAATGGTTTCGTTCTTAGGGGAAAATCCAGTACGTGGGATTCTTTCACAAATCCAAAGCGCCGGTCTTAGAAAAATCAATGGGAATTCAATTGGAAATTGAGCAGTGAGTTCAGAACTAAAGCCCCTGCTAAACGTACATTTTTGTCAAAAAAGTTTTACGTTTTTATTGAAAATTTATGACAACGCTTATTATACTTTTATCGTGGTACTTACATCTTTTAGGAAAAAAATTGATTATCGCTTGATTTGTAAATAGATGCTTACAACTTTACAGTGGATATTGGTACTATCATTACACAGCAGGCAAAAAGATCGGGGCTAGGGTGGTGTAATGTTAAGAGATGGTGATAATAATAAATGACGATTACTATACACTTGAAGTGATATTTTTTTGAGTGTCCAAAGAAGTAATGTTTAGAATTGTTTCGGAATGTATCTTTTTTCTACTAGAATAGCAGCCAAAAATTATCACCATTTATACGGCAAACTTCAGCCTAACCTAACCTCATCTCGCAAAACTAGTCGCTATTCAAGTCCATAGATTCTCTCTCCTATAAGTACAGAAATCCCTTCGATTCCATCCCCAATGCACCTGATTTGAAGTCCATTCAACGTATCTTCAAGTTCTCCATACACAAGGTAGTCAAGTAGTTCAACCTCACCCTCACCCCCTACCCCTTCTCCTCTCCCCCAAACACAGCAGTACACCTGCCTCTGCGTTTATTGCATGCAATCTAACATATACATCGATCTTGTTTATGTGTGGTTACAGGTTGTCTCAAAGAAATGTCTCCCGCAATGGCAGTGACAGCAGAGACTATGAAGAAGGATGATCCATTTCAAAGCCAGTACCAGAAAGGAGTGAAGCACTTATGGGAAAGTGGCATCAAAATCGTTCCCATGAAATATGTATTGCCAGTTTTGGAACGGCCTGTTGCCATGAATGGAGAGTCCTATGCCACCAAGCTTAACCTTAAGTTGCCTCTCATTGATTTTGCGGAATTGCAAGGTTCCAACCGCCCTCAAGTCCTTAAGTCCCTTGCGAACGCTTGTGAAAATTATGGATTTTTTCAGGTGGGTTTTCTGGCTCGAAACTTTGAGTAATGCATATAGATAGAAATTTAAACCAGACTAGAGAGGGGGAGCCCAGGCATAACGGTAAGGTTGTTCCATTGTGAACCAAAGGTCACAGGTCCGAAAACGGCCTTTGTAAAACGACAGGAGAAAAGGTGCCCAGACACCCACATCGAAGAAGTTTCGTACACTGAGCCGCCCTTCTTTTATGCACAAGACTAGCACATTTCAAACCAAAACTATCACCTGATGTTAAATGCATATCATTAGTGCTTCTGTCACACGTAAATGTAAGGACTGTTTGGCATTTGCATCTGGCTTTAAAAGGATTTTGCTTCAACGTGCAAACATAGTTTGTTTTGGCCAAATAGAATAGCAGTTTGAAGCCGAATATGTTCAACAACAGCTTTTGATGTCCAAAATCACTCTCAGGCCAAAAATAATACGCCAATGCCCTAATTGGCCTAATATGTGCTTGGCATATAGATATCAACCAAAAAGTTGGGGCATTGTTTCCAGCTTGTACATGGCATGAAGTGAGCTTAACACCTGAAAGAATGTGATATTTAATGGGTTGATGCAGCTCGTGAATCATGAAATTTCCAATGATGCTATCAGCAATGTGTTGGATGTGGCTGGAAGGTTTTTTGAGCTCCCATCTGAGGAAAGAGAGAAGTATATGTCAGTGGATATGCGTTCACCAGTTCGATATGGAACCAGCTTCAACCAGACAAAAGATGGTGTCTATTGCTGGAGGGACTTTTTGAAACTAGTTTGTAATCCAGACATCGTTCCTCATTGGCCTTCTTCTCCTGTGGACTTCAGGTGAGAAAACTCTCTCTCTCTCTCTCTCAATTATGTGCTGAATAAAATTTACCAGTAAAACCTGACTCCGCTGCAGACATCATGACAAGGTTGTTTTCTCTTGATACTATAGTTCTGCTTCCAAACTAAAAGAAACAAAAAATTTTCTTCAAAATGGTTGTGTTCTAACTTGAGGTCCGGCAAGCTTGTTTCTCAATCGTTTCATGTAGTCTTTTGGGATACTTGCTCACATTCCCCTGCCCTCTGTAAAAAATTAGCACTCACTAAGGTCATACATGTTGTCAAAATAGCAGCAACTTTTAATTATCAACAGAATGTATAATAGATCGAATCCAATGCCTCAGCTACTTAAAACAGTAATCATGTTGATAAAAAGGCCTGACTAGTTGGCACTATGACTATTGCTGACTGTAAGATCAATGGTAACATCAATGGCAACACCAGCTACTTTAAGGAGTATGAGTATGTGAATATTATCCAATGAGATGCTTTTGTTTGTTTCTCTTTCTTTATGTTCGACAGGAATATGACGGCTATCTACGCGAAAGAAACCAAATTCTTGTTCCTAATGGTGGCAGAAGCCATCCTAGAAAGCCTAGGACTAACAAACACCGAGAACAAGACAAAGGAAGAAGAAGAAGATGACATATTAAAAGAGCTCCAAGATGGAAGCCAGCTAATGGTTGTCAACTGCTACCCCCCTTGTCCCGAACCTGACCTCACGCTAGGGATGCCACCACATTCCGATTATGGATTCCTCACACTTCTTCTCCAAGATGAGGTCGAGGGTCTGCAGATTCAATTCCAAGAAAAATGGGTTACAATTGAACCAATCCCCAATTCTTTCGTCATCAACGTCGGTGATCACCTTGAGGTGCGTTCATAAATTTGATCGTTACAAGTTTTTGACTGACATGCATTTTAAGCGGTTAAAAATGGGCTCAACACGGTGTGCACCATGCCAATTTGCATGAATACGGCTACCAACAATCTCAACTTTAGAAAACACAGATATGATGCCGCTTGTCGAAGAAACCGCTAGGGTAATTCCAAGGATGAGGTCCGACTAAAGTGCCTTTGGTCATTAAGAGGGACCGTTTAACATTTGGCAGGAAAAAAAAAAGCGGCGAAAGGAGTTTAGCGATAAAAATATCAACGTCAAATTTAATAGCCAACATAACTAAAAAACCATTATATATCAGAGCTCTTAACAATGTGACTGAATATGTGACTCATACACAGGGTTACAATTACGAGACTGGCGTTAAGATCAGTCTATGAGAATTAGATCCGAAAGGACTGCGTTTTTGGACCTAAGTAGGGCTTTGAGAATCAGCCCTAGCTTGGTAGACCCTGGACAGGGATAAGAGAACTCGATGTCTACTTTCAACTGTTAGGGGATCTTTTCTTCCCTTTCAACTCTCTCCCTCTCCCTCCCCCCCCCCCTCCCTTCCACCCCCCCCCCCCCCCCCCCCAAAGCCCCTCAATTCTATGTGTCCATTTTTGTATGCATGATGATTTGAATCCCACCAAATTAAAGTGGCAAACTGGATCCCAAGGGTAACTTTGTTGTGCACTGGGTCGTGACTGGTTGCTTAAGAAATTAGACCCTACTTGTTATTTGGTGCTGGGAGCAATACCAGCAAATGCAGAGACTGAACTCTTTTTAATCTCTATCACTTACTTTCTTGGATACACTTTGAAAACTCCATGAATGGAGAGCATGGCGCGGCTAATCTCTACCCTGCATGTTTTCCACATATTGAACTGTTATTCCCTGTATATATCCCTCGTTGTACACTTCTTAGATCAGATATATTTTCAGTACATAATCTATAGTCTCAATATGCTCTAACAGATAATCTTTTCATGTGTACTAACGGTGTATTTGGTAACAGATATTTAGCAATGGGAGGTACAAGAGTGTGATACACAGGGTTCTTGTGAATTCCATGAAGTCCCGCATATCCGTGGCATCCTTGCATAGTCTTCCTTTCAGTAGTATGGTTCGGCCGTCGCCCAAACTCATCAGCGACGCAAATCCAAGACGTTACATGGACACAGATTTTCCAGCTTTTATTAAGTACATTGAGTCTTGTGATTCGACGAAGAAGAAGTTTTTGGAATCTAGAAGATTATGTTGATCGGGTACAAGTACCAAAGGGTTAAGAAGAACGAAGTTCTGCAAAAATCAAAACCAAAATGTGAGGAAAAGTCCTTACGATTTTGTTTAGCTTTGGTGGCTAATGCCGAGGTGCATGCGTGTAGCTTGGTTAGTCTCACATCCAATAATAAGTATGGAAAAGAAGTAAGATTTGCATACAGAATAGAATCAAGTCATATTGGCTTGAGCTTCTATTTCTAGATCAAGTTAATTAGACTCATCGTGTTATGTAATTTATCTTGGTGGACTATAAATACAAACAATCTCAAGTTTAGATACCACAGAGGTATATTGATATCGTGAGGGACTAGAGATGAGGTCCGCCTTAAATAGTGTCTTTGGTCAATAAGAGAGACTTTTACGATTTGGCAGGAAAATAAAATGGCGAAAAGAGTTCAGCTATAAAAAAAATCAAACATCAATGATAATAGCCACTATAGCATGATTAGGCATCAGGATTAGATTATAACGAACTACCTTGTTGGACCCAAGTAGGGCATTTGGATTTAATAGGAAGGTATTTTCCTTACGCTCAACTTTTTCTCTTCGTACTTTCCTATTGTCGATTTAATAGGAAAGTATTCTGTACTTTTGACTATCATCTTTGTTACCTGAAATCGACAATAACAGGTAACAAAGATGATAGTCAAAAGTACAGAATACTTTTACGTTCATTTCATCCTATCCAATATCTTCTATTTATATTTAGACTAAATTGCAAAAGTCCCCCAGATTTTGTCGCCTTTTAGCAAATAGAATCCTGACCTTTTTAATGGTTTAAAAGCCTTATAAGAAGTCGCAGTTGGATCCAAACCAAAACTTTCCTTAGAAAATCTGGATAAAACTTAGCATCTGTAATTCACATGCAACAGTAGAAAGGGTATTTACGTACATAAATAAAAATAAATAAATAAAAGCCCAACCAAGTGTCAAGATCATATTTGCTACTTGAAATCATATTTATCTTTCTGTTCTTTTCTTTTCTTTTTTCCTTTTCTTTTCTATTCTCCCTACACCAATAAAACCACCAAAACAACCCAACTCCCACCACCAATTCTCTCTCCTCCTCATTATCCCACCTTCCCTCTCTCCCACTTCTCTCTCTCACACACACACACACACAGAGACAATTAAGATGCAGCTTTTCCATTATTTAGCAAAAATAACTCAAACACCTTTGTCAACTCCTCTAATTTCCATAAAAGTCCAAAAAGATTTATTAAGACGGTGCCTAAGTCGAGATCAAGACCATGAAATGTCACCGAGTAGCCGCCACCACCACCGTGGTCAACAACCACTTTCCACACCACCATCAGCCAAAACTGCCCCTAAAAATTATTGCTGCAGCTGGCAATGACCACCACAGTTAACAAGGAGCACTCCCAACCACCCTCCAATGGCCATCACCATCACCGGTCATACTTTTATGTGTGTGTGAGCAAGCACGCGCAACGAAAGCCTAATGTATATTGTTCGCCACCCAATTCAACCCATCGACCTAACCCAACCCTACCTGACCGATTCCATTTTGCAGGATGAGTTATAATGGCAATTGGACCAATCCAAGTTACACCCTTGAAATCCAAGTACTTTCTGCTATAAGTTTACCAAGCCACTTAACAAGGAAACTTTGGTACTAGTTACCTCTTCAAGATCGAACATCTTTCATGTCAAGCACCTCTTCAATCACGTTCCGTGGCCTCTTCAGATACTCAGATCCATTTTCCAATCTCAAGTTGTCGGCATAATCAATTATACCAAACTAGCCCAGAATCTCGTGCCAAACACGGGACAATTTATTAACAATAACTTATTTTAGTAGTTTTAAAATGCATAATAAAATATATTGACCAATTTTATAATTTTATGGTTATTTCATCAAAGATAGTTACTCTTTTGGGCTTGAACTTTGTTTTAATAAAATAAATTAACCCTTCTGGTGAAATATCAGTAAGTAATGTTCTTGTTCATATTTGGTAATTCTAATTTGGTAACTATATAGATGAACAATAATTAAAAGCTCATTTAGTACACAAAAAATAAAAAAGTAGATTCTATTGATAAAAATATGCAGAGAACATATTGAGATCAATTTACTATTGTATAAGACAATTTTATTATTTTCTAAGTATCTTTTAAAAATAATTTTCACCCTTTAATGGGTTGCCCATAACGTTAATTACATATTAGTTTCATTCTGATAGAGAAAATTTTGGTCCATATATTTATTTATAGCATGTGATATATTTATAAATATTAATCAACACGACTAATTAAGTAAAGATGATGCGGCATTTTTAGAAATAAATGTAATTTACCAACAAAGTATACAGGGAAAATAAGAATCAGTGCATGAGGTAATTATATACAGTTTAAAAAGTTTAACAAACATGATTATATAAGATAGCTCAAAACCTTGTAGTAAGAAAATTGTTGAACAAAATTTGACCAACATTTCACAAATTATACAATAAGCATGCTTACTAAGTAAGATTTATTTTCAAATATAATAAGCTTTTCAATCTAAGTTTTAATCTACATTCGTCACAACACAACTAATATCTTTTAAGATTTTATATGCAATTCTATTCAGAATTAAAAAATTTAACATAAAATCATAAATTATTTGTTGCTAACGTAGAATTTAGAATGCTTAAGAGTTTAATTACTCACAATAAAAATATCATAGAAAAAAATTAGTTCAAAACTTTTTCAACATAAAATTAGTTGAATTTAAAAAATGCTCACTTAATTAAGGTTTTAAATTTACACTATTTTTTTAATATATCTCATATGGGATATGCATATTATGGTATTTCTACATTTAATCAATGCGACTAAATAGGATACGCAAAACCTTAGAGTAAGAAAATTATTAACCAAAATCTTTAGCCAACATATTTATCCAGTTAGATTCATATTTGAATTTATAGAAAACTTAAATATGAATTTAAAATAGTACCTCATTTTACTTATTAAATCTTTAAAATAATTTTTGTTTTACTGGCTAATATTTCATGTTAGAGAGCTTTTTCGATGTATAGCATTCAAATAAAATCATAATAGGTTACTATATTAGTTAGAAAATTTTGAATGTTTCAAATTGATTTGCGAATTGCATAAGGCTTATTATTTAAGTGTTTACTGTGTCTGTCAATTTAATTAATTGCAAAATCAAGGACTCCGTTCAAAAGAATGTTTGGAGATCTTTAGCAATATTCATATGTTTAACATTAGCTTTTATAACTCTTACTATATTAGAAACACAATGCAATGAGGTTTCATGAGCTATCATTGCATTTATCCCCCCAGTTGTTAGATATTATAGCTCACGATCCTGAGGCGAGCTCGAGTAATTTAATAAAAAAATTTAAAAAGTTACAAAAAAGTGTAGCAATGCATACCACATTTCAAAAAACAAAAAGGGAGTAACATCTTATGAAAAAGAAAAATACTTTTGCTAAAACTATAATTGTTGGTAAGAAATTTTTGATATTTATTTGTAACAGCTTCAAGTAATTTGTCAAAACTATATTATTATAAGTTCTTTTAGTGGTCCAAATTATAAATTTTCAAAATCAAGTCTCTTAGCTTGAAAAGTTAGGTTAAGAGTTTTTTATCTTTGGAATTGTAAATGTCGTAATCATTCTTATCTTCTTCATGCATCATTGTTTCAAAAAATCATCAACTTATTAAGATACAAACATGATATCCAGTAGAATATTTTTTCGTCTCATACACATTTAAAATTATAATTTTGATTAGATGGTCATGCAACTGTTACAGAATATTTGCAGTGAGGGGTGTGTGTGTGTGTGGGTCTATATATATATATATATATATATATATATATATATATATATATATATATATATATATATATATATATATATATATATATATATATATATAGCTGATCTGTTGATAGTACTAGCAAAATACAAGAAGTTGTCAATGCGATCTGGCCGTCCATCCTGAAAGAATGGACGGCCCATATCTTTTTTTTAGAAAGTCTGTCAGTCGTCTGCTACACAGTGTAGCGGACAGGATTTGTTACCAAACTGATTGCTCCTCCCACGTCGTCCGCTATTGTGTAACAGACGACTTTTTGACCCTGACAATTTTTAGGCAAAAAGTCGTCCGCTACACTGTGTGGCGAATGATTTTTAGCCTGCCACGTGTCACATCAGTCAACATCATGTCCATATGTCAAATCTTGTCCCCACGACTGTCGTCCGCTAGACAGTGTGGCGGATAAATTATCAAATATACCCCAAAAGTGCCCTAATTCCCATCTCTTTTTTCATTTTCATCTACTTGAGATCCACTTGCTCCCTTTTCAGCTCCCTTCAAGTTTCAAGTAACACTTGCTTCAAACAAGGTAAGTTTGTGAATGGTGAAATTTTAAAGTTTTCTTTATGGGTTGAATGATGAAGTTTTTTTTTTATGATATATAGATTTTTTTTGGATTTATGTTGTTGTATTTATCCATCTATTTATCAAAATAATTTAATTTGTGATGTTCAAGAAATTAATTCGTTAACTTCAAAAATTTATTATGGTTAAATTCAAATTTTTTGAGATTATGTTTGTTGGCTTTTGGCATGCTAAATTTGTCTATTCATCTTAGTAATTTTAATTTGTTATGTTCGAGAAATTAATAATTATTAAATTGGAGATACTTTTGAGATTATGTTTGATATATTTGCCATGTTAAATTAGTCTATTCATCAAGGTAATTTTAATTTAGTATGTTCAAAAACTCTCTTTGATAGTTAAGCGTATTTTATTTTTACATAGGTTTTGTATCACAATGTCTGATACCGTGTCAAGCTCCAACACCCCAGTAGATGCTTGCGATCCGTATCTAGGGTGAACTTTTCAAACATTGGAGGAAGCCGAAGAATATTTTTTAGCGTATTCGTTGAGAATTGGTTTTGGCATTAGAATAAAGACTGCATAAACATGCAACAAACAACATAACAAAAAAAAATGCTTTCGCTTATACGAGTGTCATTGGGGCAAACACCCACAGCAAAATGAGACACACGTCGGTAATAATGACAGTGATGATGAAATAGGATATGCGCGGAGAAGACGGGACTGCTTTGCATGCACGAATTGCCAAGTCAAGATATTCGTAAGCCATAAACCTAAGCAAGATCATTGGCTTATTAATAGCTTGGAATTGGCACACAATCACCCGTTAGTAACCCTTTCTAAGGTGAGTCAGATGCATCAACACAAGAAGATGGGTAAGGTCGCAAGGAGCCTGATTCACACAATGAGCAATGCACAGATAGGACCTACCGACATTGCTAATGTTCTTGTTGAACAGGTTGGGGGAATTCAGAATCTAAACTTTAACACGACAGACATTTGTAATGCGGTCCGAAACCAAAGACGAGCCGCATATGACATTAATGATGCTCAATTCACAATGAGCCTATTGAAGCGGATGAAGATGGAGGACTCGCAGTTTACCTTCGATTACAAACTTAACGACGAGCATCGAGTTTTCATAATTTTTTGGGTCGAAGGTCGTTCAAGGCTTGCTTATAAACATTTTAGGGATGTCGTGACTTTTGACACCACATACCGTACCAACAAGTGCTCGATGTCGTTCGCTCCTTTCACAAGCGTCAATCATCATTACCACTACATCCTGTTCGGGTATGCTTTGTTAAGGGACAAGAGCTAGAGTTCTTTTGTATGGTTGTTTAGGGCGTAACTGGAAGCAATGAACTTCAAAGCACCCAAAGTTATCATCACCGATCAAGATTTGGCAATGACGAAGGCTATTGCTACCATCTTCCCAGATACTCGACACAACTTGTGTACCTGGCATATAAGCAACAAATACCCTAAACGTCTGCATCACGTGTATGGAAAGTATCCAAAGTTTATACATGATTTTGACAAGTGTGTTGTTAAGTCATTAACGATTGAGGAATTTGAAGAGAGGTGGGAAAAGCTTGTTCGGGATTACTCATTGCAAGACAATGAGTGGCTCCAACACTTGTACGAGCTTAAAGAGCAATGGATTGGGGTTTTCACGAGAAGGTATTTTTTTGCGGGCATGCAAACGACGGGCAGGAGTGAATCTATAAATGCTTGGTTCGGTATTCATGAAAGAAATGGCTGCAGACTTTGCAAGCACATACAAACAAAGGAGAAGGTTGCTCGAGACCCCGTTGGAGCTGAATGATGCAAAGGTCTATACGAAGGAGCTATTCATGCAATACCAAGTAGAGCTGCAAAAATCGGGGCGATACAGTATAAACAAGGTGGCAGAAAAGTCTACATGTGAGTTCAAGATTTATTTGCTGATGGATGACCTCGTCCCTGAGAAGCTGCGCAGAATGTATATGGTGAGCCATGACACATTGACAATTTGGTGACATGTGTTTGGAAGTTTGAGTTCCATGGCATCCTGTGTAGACACGTTCTGTGCTTTTTCACCCAGAAGAATATCAATGCAATCCCCGATAAATACGTCCTGCCGCGGTGGACGAAGGTTGCAAACAGGTTACACGGTACCATTGCCTTTCCGGAGCATCCGTATACTGACTTTGAAGAATCAGAGACGTGGCGGTATAATCATCTGGTGATAATATTTACTCGTTTATCCATAAAGGGTGCTATTACAATGACCGGGTATAAACATCTCCTCGAGATAGCGGAGCAGCACGAGCCCATCGTTAACCAGTTTGAAGTAGCTCCAGTTAGCAATAGGGTTGACACTGAGCCTACACAGGGATCAAAAGACGATGAGCCGGTTGAGGAAGAGGACAACGATATCTGGCCTTTGGATCTAATTATATCGTAAACGAAAGGCTGCAAGAGATCTAAACGGATGAAGAACTCTATTGAACAAGCAACTCAACCTAAAAAGCTGAGAAGGTGTGCACTGTGTAACAAAATGACCAACCATGACAAGCAGAACCATTACAAGGCATTGGGGATAAGTCCAGGGAGTTTGCAAGACGAGGAAGAAGATGATGCCGAAGATGAGAAAAAAGAAGATGCAGTGGAACTTTACTAATGAATTTTTATTGTAATAATATTTTATGAATAATCAAGCCTGTTGGACTTTTTGTAATAATTTTTTTGTAAAAGCCTTTAGTCTTATTTTTTTATGTTTTTTTTCTTCCGCTACACTATCTATTGGACAGCCTAATAGACACAGTAGACTACATTACTTAGAATTTAGACCTTCCGCTACATTATCCAACGGACTGCGCAGTAGAAACATTATACTCCTAACACTTAGATTTTTTTTACAATGTCCGTTACACTATGCAGCGGACAGGCTAATACAAACATCACTCTTCAACACTTTGGATTTTTTTTAAGTTTACACTGTTCGCTATACTATGTAGCGGACAGCCTAACAGAAACATCCGCCTTCATTGGAACTTTTTGGGTGTTTAGACCGTCCACGATACTATCCAGCGAACAGCACAGCTAAAACATTAGACTTCAAACACTTAGAATATTTTTAGTGTTTAAACTGTCCGCTACACTATGTAGCGGACAGTAGCGGACGGCGCAACAGAAATATTAGACTTCATCACTTAGAATATTTTTGGTATTTTGGTGTCCTGACATTAGACTTCAAACACTTAGAATATTTTGGTGTTTTTACCCATCCGCTAAACTATGCAGCGGACGGCGCAATAGAAACATTTGACTTCAACACTTACAATATTTTTTTATGTTTTAGTGCCCTAACATTAGACTTCAAACACTTAGAATATTTTTTGGTGTTTAGACTGTCCGCTACACGATGTCGCGGACGGCGCAGCAGAAACATTAGACTTCAACACTTAGAATATTTTTGGTGTTTTAGTGCCCTAACATTAGACTTCAAACACTTAGAATATTTTTGGTGTTTAGACTGTCCGCTACACTATGTCGCAGATGGCGCAGCAGAAACAATAGACTTCAACACTTAGAATATTTTTGGTGTTTTAGTGCCCTAACATTAGACTTCAAACACTTACAATATGTTTTGGTGTTTAGACTATCTGCTATACTATGTAGCGAATGGCGCAGCAGAAACATTAGACTTCAACACTTAGAATATTTTTGGTATTTTAGTACCCTAACATTGGACTTCAAACACTTAGAATATTCTTGTGTTTTTACCCATCATCTAGACTATGTAGCGGACGGCGCAGCAGAAACATTAGACTTCAACACTTAGAATATTTTTGGTGTTTTAGTGCCCTAACATTAGACTTCAAACACTTAGAGTGCCCTAACATTAGACTTCAAACACTTATAATATTTTTTGGTGTTTAGACTGTCAGCTACACTATGTCGCGGATGCTAACATTAGACTTCAAGCACTTATAATATTTTTTGGTGTTTAGACTGTCAGCTACACTATGTCGCGGACGCTAACATTAGACTTCAACACTTAGAATATTTTTGGTGTTTTAGTGCCCTAACATTAGACTTCAAACACTTAGAATATTTTTGGTGTTTTTACCAATCCGTTAGACTATCTAGCGAACGGTGCAACAAAAACATTACACTTTAACACTTAGAATATTTTTGGGAGGTTTAGACCGTCCACTACATAATGTAGCGAATGGTGTATTAGCATCAAACCATCATAACACAAGAGCCAAATAAACCTATCTTCATTTTACCACCATCAAACCTATCTCAACAAGGGCCAAACATCCACAACACAAAAATAAACCACCATAACACAAATAAACCAACACAAAAATTCACAACATTAAATTGAACTTCAATTAAATTGGTTACTAAAATAATATTGTTGTCTTAAAAATAATCGTTTACAAGAAGCCATCATTGGACCTTATCTTGAGCCAGATTCTCGTTGTTAGACGGATGTAGAAGAAACCTAACTGCCTTAGGCCGGCCTCTATAAATTTGTCAAGCTATTTTATATTCAAAGGCTTCTACTTCTGCTTCGCTCCAGATGGTCGCCTTGAGGCTCTCACCTCGACAAATAGAGTCCATGTACATGTAAACAAAGACGCCGCAGTTCGAGATATTAGCTTACTTGGGCCTCTTCCTCTTCACTCGAACTTCGAGCTTCAGCCTTGCCGGTACTTCTATTTCGCAGAGAGAGTGGACCATTGCACATATCAGATTCTATAAAGAAATAAAAAATAGCATAAGCTACGAGTTAAAATTTACAATACGCAAATTACAATAAGCATTAAACAACAATCGTAAGATTACCATAGCATCCAACTGGTATTTGAAAAGTCACTTCACAGGCATATCTTTGGTATCGTCGTGGAAATTGTCGAGGACTGATACACCTGATGAGTTGGTTTATAGCAAACCAAGTATTAATGGTTGCTATTACCGCCAAAATAGTATTAAGAACATGTTCGCATCACGGGCGCTCAATGGATTATCCCTATTAAGAAATACAAGGAGCGCTTAAAACTGTTCCCACTGTTTCAAGGTTTTCTTCCACCTCCGTCGGACCTAAGCCTGCCATTCACCTACGAGCATGCCATGAAAAAATGTATCTATCAAAAAAAATGCACGAATACTCATTCCGGGTGTCCCGACTCCTTAGCCTCAGAATATCCACGTAAGCAAAGATCACATTGTTTCACACTATATGACTCTTTGTCCTGAGAGGCCCCGCTGAAGTAATGCCGGTGAATTTGCTGGGATTTTGTCGGCTTTAGAGGCTTCAACGGATGCCCTTTGCTATAAGCCAGGAGTTGACCGGTGGGATTTTATGCTCGGGGGAGTCAACCGAGGGATATCCCCCTTCAGGGGAGGCAAACGGGGGATATTACCATCCCAGGAGTTTGGTCGGCAGATATTGCCCTTCGAGGGGCGGGAATGTCCTGCCCACAGGACAATGGGCATTGACTTGGAGAGATTGATGTTTGCGTATTACCAGTCTTATGACTTGACTCTAAGAAAGGATATTGGTTCTGAGTCCAAAAGCAAAGAAAATAAGAGGACACTGTAATCGTCCTATGGCGTTTTAGCCTGTCCCACTACGTAGGGACCACCAACTCCCTCGCTCACCCCGATGTCTGCCACGAGGGATCACCGTATCCCTCGCTCACATGGGGAGGCTGCCACCCTGGATAGTCCATTCCCAGGGGGACGCCCGAAGCGGGTCCCGTATAATGGCGCACAAACTCCCCGCAGCTTTGGACCAATGCATTAGCCCGTCGGCAAAGTTCCAATCCCATGGCATTCACCAGATCCTTCTGCTCACTTAGCTTCTGGAAGAAGGCGAGCGAGGCATTAACCTACATCCAAAGAGATAATAACCATAACCACAAAACAGACGAGATTGAATGTAAAACAAGAACCATTAACTCCGATTAAAAGCATTGGTTGGGCAACTTACAAGATCAAATGCCCTGAGCTCATCGATCTGACCCCTAGGATGGTACCTCTACCCTCGTTCAAACCTTATCGGGACTACTCTCTTCTGCGTGATGAGGTAGTACCACTGGTTGTACTACTCGCTGCTGATCACGGGGCCAGGCTCTGACACAATGGCCGCCAACGTGCCCTGCCAAGAATTCCAAACCTTAATTTCTCGTGCGCACAATTCGTGCGCATTCACCTTGCCAAATCGTCCGACACTCGGTGGATTCCTGTTAACCTTCATATTTGGGGCATCGACTGGGAACCCCCTACAGGCAGTCAAAATGGCGCATTACGCAATCTGGCTGTGCCACTTCGCAACCTCAAAGTGCATCAGGGGTGTGCGTTGCAACCAGAAGAGTGTAAAGACAAACGACTCTGCCACCCGTCACTCCAAACGCTTGTACGGTGCCCAACGCATTTGGCCCAGAGATAGGGAGTCAAGCTCCCCCCGATAGAGTGTAATGTTGTGATGGGGATCATCTCTCCATTGGTAGTGGCTCAGCCTCTGGCTATACTCCCAAGAGCATAGCCAAGGCCATGCATTATCGGTTCCGTCCCTACGCTTGTGCGTAGGTAGCAATGTGTTCATAAGACCACACCTGAGAACAAAGATAAAAATTATATATAGTATCGTGAAATTTATTGTCCACCGACTAATAAAATATCGATAATGTAATCAAGACTTATATGATACACCTGCAACAGCGAGAGACATGCACATGTAGCTCTAGAGTCGGGCCTCGTTGCCTTGTGCAATGCTCGATACAGGTACACAAGAGTTGCTGCACCCCAGGCATACTCCCCAACCTCTTGCAAGTTACCCAACAACGGGAAATATTTGACGCTGACCGTGTTCTTCGACGTCGTTGGGAATAGAATTGCCCCCATCACCCACAAGAGGAAAGTCTGTGTGTACTGCGCAAGCATCCCATCCGTGTAGTTTTTCGGTAGGACCTTGTAGGTATCTACCAACCACTTCAACTTTATCCCACCAGTGCTAAATTGATCTTCAGGTATGGAAGTAAAGAAATCCCTAGTGGCTCTTTTATTCGTTGCTTCTGACGGAGGAATAATTACCAGCCGCCCCGTCACGGGTAACCCTAAGATGAACCCTACATCTTCTAAGGTAATTGTCATCTCTCCAAGAGGGAAGTGAAACGTATTCGTTTCACTTCTCCACCTCTCAACAAGGGCACATATTAAGTTTTGGTCAAGTTGTTGAAAGATTTTGCCCATGCGTGAAAACCCCAAACCTAATTCCACGCAGTAATTTTTTTTTGTATTTGTTCAATTTTTACAGTCTGAAATTATTGGATACTTCTACTATGTTGAGGAGTGTTCTTTCCTACAAATTAATAAATACAATTTAAGTAAAGCAAATGATATACAATGTTCGTGAGAATAAGAAAGTTGATAAAATAAGTATCTTACTCCACCATCCCATATGAGCGTACTGATATGGTTTGTTTGGTCGTATAATACAGAGGGATCTTCTGGTCCAGGGTTAAAGTCCATTTTTTTTGCAACTACAATTATAAAAAAACGTTAAGTTTGGAAGCTTTTATCAATCGCTCGCAAATTACCAATGTTAGCACATGCTCACATAAGTTTATATGCTCAATGCACACACACACACATATATATATATATATATATATATATATATATATATATATATATATATATATATATATATATATAGGGAGCTGATCCGTTGATAGCGCTAGCAAAATGGGAGATCTTGCTAGCGCGATCTGACCGTCCATCCCGAAGGGATGGACGGCCCAGATCGCGTATTTTTGCGGCGCTGTTAGCAGTCCGCTACACAGTGTAGCGGACCATCCTTTTTACCATTTTGCCCCTCCACCCCCTCCGCTACACTGTCTAGCGGAGCACATAATTGGGCCCACGTTGACAGCCAAAATGTCGTCCGCTAGACAGTGTAGCGGACGACTGACACAGTGACACATTACCACGTGTTTGTACCTTTATTTCTACACACGACGGGTTGTCGGAATTCCTCAAGCTCCTTCGGCTACAATTTTCTTCTCCTCCTTCGGACTCGCTACAATTTTCTGCTCCCTTCAAGCTTCGAGTAAAACTTAGCTTCACTCAAGTAAGGTAAGTTTGCGAATGGTGAAGTTTTCTTTATGGATTGAATGGTAAAATATAATTTTATTTTGTTCGGACAAAAACGTATAGATTTTTTTTTATGTTCTAGAAATTTGTCACTCTATTCTTCAATTTGTGATGTTCTAGACATGATGTTCATAAAAAAGGTGTAATTTGTAAACTCTAAATAAAATTATAGTTTAATTCGATTTTTTGGCATGATGAATTCGTCTATTTATCTTAGTAATTTTGATTTGTTATGTTCAGTAAATTAATAATTGTTAATTTGGAGACACTTTCAGGGGTTATGCATACGGTATGTTTGTCATCCTAAATTGGTCTATTCGCCCACTGTAATTTTTAGGTAATATTTTCAGTTAGAAATGCCATTTGATTGTTAAGCGTAGTCTATTTCTACACAGGTCTTGTTTCACAATGTCTGATTTCGTGTCGAGCTCCAACGTCCCCGTAGATGCTAGTGATCCGTATCTAGGACGAACGTTTCAAACATTGGAAGAAGCTGAAGAATGTTTTCGAGCGTATTCATTGAGGGTTGGTTTTGGCATTAGAATAAAGACTACAAGAACAAGCAACGTAACAAAAAAGATATGCTCTCGTTTATACGAGTGTCATAGGGGCAGAAATCCACAGCAAAATGAGACACGCGTAGGGAATGATGACAGTGATGACGAAATAGGATATTCGCGTAGAAGACGGGACTGCTTTGAGCGCACAAATTGCCAGGTCAAGATGTTCGTAAGCTACAAAGCCAATCATGATCATTGGCTTATTACCAGCCTGGAACTGGCACACAATCACCCGTTAGTAACTCCTTCTAAGGTGAGTCAGATGCATCAACACAAGAAGATGGGTAAGGTCGCGAGGAGCCTAATTCACACAATGAGCAATGCGCGAATTGGACCTACTGAGATTGTTAATGTTCTTGCTGAACAGGCTGGGGGAATTCAAAATTTAAACTTTAACACGACAGACGTTCGTAACGCGGTCCGAACCCATAGACGAGCCGCGTATGACCTCAATGATGCGCAATCGACAATGAGCCTATTGAAACGGATGCAGATGGAGGACCCGCAGTTTACCTTCGACTATAAACTTGACGAAGAGCATCGAGTTAGTACAATTTTTTGGGTCGACGGTCGTTCGAGACTAGCTTATAAGCATTTTGGGGATGTCGTGACTTTCGACACCACATACCGTACCAACAAGTACTCGATGCCGTTCGCTCCTTTCACCGGCGTCAATCATCACTATCACTCCATCCTGTTCGGGTTCGCCTTGTTAAGGGACGAGAGCGAGGGTTCTTTTGTATGGTTGTTTAGGACGTGGCTGGAAGCAATGAACTTCAAAGCACCCAAAGTGATCATCACCGATCAAGATTTGGCAATGAAGAAGGCTATTGCGACCGTCTTCCCAGACACCCGGCACAACTTGTGCACTTGGCACATAAGCAACAAATACCCTGAACGTCTGCATCACGTGTACGCAAAGTATCCAGACTTTAAACAGGATTTTGACAAGTGCATTACCAAGTCATTAACGATTGAGGAATTCGAGGAGAGGTGGGAAAAGCTTGTTCGGGATTACTCATTGCAAGACAACGAGTGGCTCCGGCACTTGTACGAGCGCAAAGAGCAATGGATTGGCGTTTACACGAGGAGGTATTTTTCAGCGGGCATGAAAACGACGGGCAGGAGTGAATCTATGAATGCCACGTTCGATAGTTATGTGGGTACAGCTACCAATTTGAAGACTTTCGTTGCATCCGCACAAAAAGCGGTAGCTTCGTTGTTCGTAAAAGAAAGGGCTGCCGACTTTGCAACAACGTACAAACAAAGGAGAAGGTTGCTAGAGACCCCGCTGGAGCTGAACGGTGCCAAAGTCTATACGAAGGAGATCTTCTTGCTATACCAAGTAGAGCTGCGAAAATCGGGACGATACAGTATAAACAAGGTGGCAGAAATGTCTACGCGTGAGTACAAGGTTTATTCGCTCGTGAATGACCTCGTCCCTGAGAAGCTGCGCAGAATTTATACGGTGAGCCACGACACATTGACGGACTCGGTGACGTGTGTTTGCAAGAAGTTTGAGTTCCATGGCATCCTGTGTAGACACATTCTGCGGTTTTTCACCCAGAAGAATATCAGGACAATCCCCGATAAATACGTCTTGCCACGGTGGACGAAAGGTGCAAACAGGTTGCACGGTACCATTTCCTTTCCGGAGCACCCGTATACTGACTTTGAAGAATCAGAGACGTTGCGGTATAATCATCTGGTGACGATGTTCACCCGTTTGTCCGTAAAGGCTGCTGCTACAATGGTCGGTTATAAACATCTCCTCGATGTAGCTCAGCAGCAAGAGCCCATCGTCGACCAGTTGGAAGCAGCTTCAGTCACCAATGCGGTTGACACCGAGCCTACGACGGAATCCGAAGATGACGAGCCGGGGGAGGAAGGCGACAATGATATCCGGCCATTGGATCCAATTATATCGCAAACGAAAGGCCGCAAGAGATCTACGCGAATGAAAAGCTCAATTGAAACGGCAACTCAACCTAAAAAGCTGCGAAGGTGTGCATTGTGCAACAAAATGACCGACCACGACAAGCGGAACCATTACAAGGCATTGGGGATAAGTCCCGGGGGTTTGCAAGATGGGGCAGAAGATGACGCCGAAGATGAGGACGGACAAGCTGCAGTGGACCTTTAATTTTTTGTATAAGTTTGACATTTGTAATAATTTTTATATAAGTTTGACATTTGTAATAATTTTTTCTAATAATTTTTCAACCGAATACCGGAATTATTTTTTCTGATGTAGCGATTTCTGATGTAGCGGACGGATATGCATAGTCCTAATTTTTTGGTTATCATTTATGTCCGCTATACAATGTAGCGGACGTCATCGCAGAAAAACTTTTGGACATCGTTTATGTCCGCTATACAATGTAGCGGACGTCAACGCAGAAAAACTTTTGGACATCGTTTATGTCCGCTATACAATGTAGCGGACGTCATCGCAGAAAAACTTTTGGTCTTCATTTATGTCCGCTATACAATGTAGCGGACCTCTATCCTACTGTACATATTAATCAAAACGGGCAACAGCTTTTATCAGTCCGCTATACTCTCTCTCTCTCGAACATCTAACCCAAGCCGCTACCCCATCTACGGCGACCCACATCTCCGGCGACACCACCGTCCTCCCCTCATCGCCGACCTCGATGGCTTCTGGATCGGAGACCACCTACGATTTTATTGGCAACTTGCACCTAGCAGGCAAACACTTTTTCAAAGTCATGATGCCGGGATTTGAGAATGAACTTGTAGCCCATCCCTCTTTCTCTGTATTTTCGTGTGTTAAAAGTTTGATCTTTTGGTTAAAAACTAACCTATTTTTTGTATTGTGTTTGTTAGGACATACCGGAAGCCTTTACCAATCAATTTACAACAATTCATGACAGTTCAAGATTATATAGCCGCAAGGGGGCCTGGCAGGTTGAAATCAAGCTGAAGCCCGGCCGACCCCAAAAAAAGCAATTCGCAGAGGGTTGGAACGTCTTCGTGCGCCAGCATGGCCTCGAACTCGGGGACTTTGTAGTGTTTGAACACCTTGGGTGGTGGGATTTTCAAGTTGTAATCTTTGATCAGAGCGCTTGTGAAAAAATTTATTTCCCCCAATGTGAACCCTAATTTATTAATAATAACCAAATTTATTGTATACATGTTCATTATGTTTCCAAATTTTTTCTCGCTTAATTGTGCCGTTTGAGATACATTGTCTTCGGACGCCAATTTATTAAAACTGCATAACGCTACATTGTGTCTAGCGGACGGGCCAAGAAAATACCTTCGAAAATTTTCCCCACCCCCACCGTCCGCGATATTGTCTAGCGGACGGGCCAGCAGAATGCCTTATATCAACACTTAGAAAATTCACTAGCGGACGGGCCAGCAGAATGCCTTATATCAACACTTAGAAAATTCACTAGCGGACGGGCCAGCAGAATGCCTTTTTTCCCCACCCCACCGTCCGCGATATTGTCTAGCGGACGGGCCAGCAGAATGCCTTTTTCCCCACCCCCATCGTCCGCGATATTGTCTAGCGGACGGGCCAGCAGAATGCCTTTTTCCCCACCCCCACCGTCCGCGATATTGTCTAGCGGACGGGCCAGCAAAATGCCTTATAACACTTAGAAAATTCACTTCCCCCACTGTCCGCGACATTGTCTAACGGACAGATTTTGCTTTTCAATCATTCTCAGTGAGAGCCAAAAAAACCAAACTCAAATCATCTTCAACGGAAATCAGACAAAACAATCAATCAATAATCTTCAACACAAATCAATGAGAGCTTTCTAAATATTCATAGTTTATTAAAAAAAATAAAGTGTAATGGTACAATGTCAACGGGGGGAATCATGTTGGGAGGGATTCTCGGCATTTGCCGGATTTACAATACACGTAACCGCTCTAGGCCGGCCTTTCATAATTTGCCAAGCCATTCTATATCTAAAGGTGTCTACTTCTGCTTGGCTCCACACCGCCGCCTTGAGGCTCTCGGACCGGCAAATGTAATCCATGTACATGCAAAGGAAAACGCCGCAGTCCGAAGTGTTACGTTGCTTGGGCCTCCTCTTCTTCAGTCGCCAATCGAGCTTTGGCCGCGCCGGTACAGGGTTACCACGAACACCATTGACCATTGCACAAAATATATTCTGCAAGAAACATAAAACGGCGTAAGACACGAGTTATAACATTTATGCCAAGTTACAATAACTGTTAAACAACAATCGTAATATTACCATTGAATCCAACTGGGCTTTGTACATCTGCAGCACAGGCATAAAGGCGGTATCGTCGTGGAGACTGTCGATCACCGATACGACTTTCTCCACCGGTTCGTAGCAAACCAAGTACCAGTGGCTTTCCCCTAAAAATGGGATTAGAAACACGTCGGCAACACTTGCGCTCACTGGACTATCCCTAGCAAGATACGCTCGTAGGTTAGCGGACGGTCTCCACTGGCCCAACTTTTTCTTCCGCCTTTGCTCGACCCACTCATGCCATTCAGACACTAGGAGGCTATGAAAAAAGGCATCAACCAAAAAAATGGCCGGGTACTCGTTCAGCCGCTCCCGACCCCTTTCCTTCAGAATCTCCACGTATGTGGAGATGACACCGTTGTCTAACCAACTACCCGGAGCCAGGGAGGCCATTTCTCCCCACTCGCAAGTGTAATCCATGCCCTCCGGATGATTCACACTATACAACGCTTTGTCCCGGGGGAAGCCGCTAAAATAACGCTCTGTGATTATTTGGCATTTATGCGGCTTTAGGGGCTTCACTGGATGCCCTTTGCGATATTGCCCTCGGGGGTCGACGGGGGGATATTGCACTCCTTCCGGGGGGTCGACCGGGGGATATTGCCCTCCTTCGGCAGTAGATGGTCCTGCCCATGGGACAATAGGCAGTGTCTCCGACAGACTGATGTGTCCGAAACCCCAGTCTTGCGTGACTTGACTCTGAGAGAAGGGTTGGGGTTCCGAGTCCAATAGCAAAGAGAAGGAGGGCACACTGTAGTCTTCCCACGGCGCTTGAGCCTGGCCCATGGTGCTTGGCTGTCCCCAATCACCACCCATTCCCGGCACAGATGGACCACCATATCCCTGGCTCACTCCCGAAGTCTGTCCCGAGGGATCGGTGTATCCCTCGCTCACATATGGGGGCTGCCACCCCGGATAACCCATTCCCGCGCTGACGCCGGAAGGCTGGCCCGATGCTTGGTGTAAAAAATTCCCGCAGCCATACGCCAACGCATCAGCCTGTTGGCGAAGCTCCTCGCCCATTGCATCCACCAAATCCTTCCGCTCGCGCAACTTCTGGAAGAAGGCGAATGAGGCATTAACCTACATCCAGAGAGATAATAAATAAGAAACCTCATACACAGTTAGAATCATCAAGTTCAATTAAAGCACTTATTGGCCAACTTACCAGATTGTATGCCATGTGCTCATCGATCTGACCCCTAGGGTGGTACTTCTCCCCGCGTTCAAACCTTACTGGAGCTACTCTCCTCCGGGTGATGCGGTAGTACCACCCATTGTACTGTTCAATACTGATCACGGGGTCAGGCTCCGACACAATGGCCGCCAGCGTGTCCTGCCAGGAATCCCAAACCTCAAGTTCTCGTGCGCACAAGTCGTGCGCATTTGCCTTGCCAAACCGAGGGACACCCGGTGGGTTCCTGTTAAGCCTCATATCCGGCGCGCCTGCTGGCAACCCCTGCAGGCACTCAAAATGGCGCATGGCGCGATCTGGCAGCTGCCACTCTGCGACCTCGAAGTGGATCAGGGGTGTGCGTTGTAACCCAGAGAGCGTGAAGACGAACGACTCTCCCACCCGTCGCGCCAAATGTTTGTACGGTGCCCATCGCATCTGGCCAGGAGATAACGAGTCGAGCTCCCCCCGATAGTACGTAATGTTGTGATGGGGATCGTCTCTCCTCTGGTAGTGGCTGTCCTTCCGACTGTACTCCCAGGCGCACAACCGAGGCCACACATTATCGGTTCCGTCCCTACGCGTGGGTGCGCCGGTAGCAAGGTGTTCATAAGACCACACCTGAGAGCAAAGACAAATTAAATAAAGTATCGTCAAATTTTATTGTCAATTCAACCCAAAAAAAAAGAAACGAGCGAGTAATCAAGAATTGTATGATATACCTGCAATAGCGAGAGACATGCACATATCGCTTTGGAGTCGGGCCTCGTTGCCTTGTGCAATGCTCGGTAGAGGTACGCAAGAGTTGCGGCTCCCCAGGCATAATCCCCAACCTCCAGCAGGTTACCCAACAACGGTAAATATTTGACGCTGACGGTATTCTTCGACGTTGTTGGGAACAGAATTGCCCCCATCACCCACAAGAGGAAAGCTTGTGTGTACAGCACAAGCATCTGATCCGTGTAGTTATCCGGCAGAACCTTGTAGGTATCTACCAACCATTTCAACTTGATACCCCCAGTGCTAAATTGATCCTGGGGTATCGAAGTAAAGAAGTCCCTAGCGGTCCTCTTATTCGTTGCTTCCGACGGAGGAGCTATTACCGGCCGCCCCGTCACCGGTAACCCTAAGATGAACCCTACATCTTCTAGGGTAATTGTCAGCTCTCCGAGAGGGAAGTGAAACGTATTCGTTTCACTTCTCCACCTTTCAACAAGGGCACCTATTAAGTGCCGGTCAAGTTGTTGAAAGATCTGCCCACGCGTGAAAATCCCAAACCCAATCCCACGCAGTAATCTTTTCTGGGTTCTGTTCAATTTCCATTCTTTAAAATTATCGGATACTTCTACCGTGTTGAGAAGTGCTCTTTCCTACGAATTAATAAATACAATTAAAGCAAATTAAACGATATACAACGTTCCCAAGAATAACAAAGTTGATAAAATAACTATCTTACTCCACCATCCCATATGAGCGTACTGATATGGTTTGCTTGGTCGTATAATACGGACGGATCTTCTGGTCCAGGGTTGAAATCCATTTTTCGCAACTGAAATTATGCAAAACGGCAAGGTTGGAAGCGTAAACATTCTCAAACATACAACGCTAGCACAGTCAACGCTAGCATGTGATCAGATAATACTCACATAAGTTCACATGTTGTGTATATGCAATGTACATAGATACAAACAGACACGGGAATGGGATTTTACAAGTGAAATCACATGAACAAATAATACGCAATACACATATATAATCTATATATATATGTATAGATACATTGACAAACGCTAGCACAATGCAGCGTTTCGCACACATTCAAAATCATGCATAAGCCGCGATAACAACTCTAGATTATGAACAAATAAAGGATTGGTTTGTGAAGTTACGTGATTGATTCGTCGAATAAAGGATTTCTTGAGAAGAAATTGCGCCGATCTACTTGCCAACACCGCTAGAAGAATTGTGAGAAGAAGGAATGAATAGCAGTTTAGAAGGAATGAATAAGGGTTTCGGAGTAAAGAAAGGGAAAAACAGTCCGCTAGACAGTCTAGCGGACGGTAAGATAATGACAAAGTAACAGTCGTGTTGACTGTGTCAGTCGTCCGCTACACTGTCTAGCGGACGACATTTTGGCTGTCAATGTGGGCCCAATTATGTGCTCCGCTAGACAGTGTAGCGGAGGGGGTGGAGGGGCAAAATGGTAAAAAGGATGGTCCGCTACACTGTGTAGCGGACTGCTGACAGCGCCGCAAAAATACGCGATCTGGGCCGTCCATCCCTTCGGGATGGACGGTCAGATCGCGCTAGCAAGATCTCCCATTTTGCTAGCGCTATCAACGGATCAGCTCCCATATATATATATATATATATATATATATATATATATATATATATATATATATATATATATATATATATATATATATATATATATATATATATATATATATATATATATATATATATATATATATATATATCAACGTTAGCACATGCTCAATACATAATTAAAACTATGCAGAAGACACAATACTCATAACAACTCTAGATTATGAACAAATAAATGATTGGTTTGTAAATTTACATGATTAATGAGACGATTAAAGGATTTCTTGGGAAGAAATTGAGCAGATTTGCTTGCCAACACCGTTGAGAAAAATTTGTGAGAAGAAAGAAT
>JAVXUP010003861.1:0-5000 GCA_033070095.1 Escallonia herrerae | reverse complement strand
AAAAAAATTACAACTTTTTTCGGAAGCTATCAATTGGGGCCTAAAGTGTGCCCGAAAACGGAGTTACCAAAAATATCAATAATCCACAAATCAAATCACAAATTAAAGATTGCACAAACCAAATCACAAATTTAAACATTATAAAAGTTCAATTTATACAACTGAAACATTAACCCTAACACTCTTCCTCATCATCGTCCTCCTCGACCATACTGCCAGGTTCGATACCTAACACTTTATAATGGTTTCTCTTGTCATGATCAGTCATCTTATTACACAACGCACACTTTCGTAATTTTTTTTGACCCGTTGCTTCTTCAATCGGATTCTTCATGCGTATTGCTCGTTTTCGCCCTTTTGTTTGAGAAATAATTGGATCAAAAATGTCGTCCTCCTCACGTTGTAGGTCAGTGCCGTCAATGACTGGCTGTTTGGCTCGATTGAATCTACCGCCTGGAGTTGGTCGAGTAGTAGGAGTGTCCACAGTTTCTGGTAATGCCATCCTAAACTGTGCATGCATAGCCTTATCCCGTGCGGCTGCTTCAACTTGATACCTGTACCCATCAAATGTCGATGCTGCATCCATTGATAAACCGTGCATGATGTTACAAAGGTGATTATATCGCAGCGACTCAGATTGCTCGAAATCAACTGAAACATTGGGCACGTAAGGAATGTGACCGTGGACTCTGTTGGCTTCCTTCGTCCACCGTTCCAAGATATACGGTGGAGGGATTTCACTAGCATTCTTGGCGCTCAAAACCCTCAACGCGTGTCGACAAAGTATACCTTTATGCTCAAACAGTTGACAGTTGCAATTAACCAACCCAGTGTCCTTACAAATTGCTACGGTAAAATGTCGTCTGGTCCTCGGAGCCGACGAAGAGCACGGATTGGCGAAGTTCGTCACATTTGTCAAAGCATAAACCTTGATGTCTCTGGTGGAATACTCGTGCAACTTTGTCATGCCATATTGATTCGACTTTAGTAGTTCCTCTTGAAACTGTCGAAACATTTCCTTGGTATAGACTTGAGCCGCATGAGCCTCTAAAGGTGAATAAAGTAGTATAGCTCTTTCTTTGCAAACTGTAGCCGCGTCGGCTTCTCTCTCACGGTACAATTGCCTGTCAACGGCTTTCTGCATCTCTAGTACGAACTCCGCTATACTTGAAGACTGGCCTACGTACCCATCAAAGAATGAATTCATAGCTTCGCTTCTCGAGGTCGTAGTCATTCCGGCTGCAAAAAAATTCTTGGTGTAGGCACCGACCCACTGTGTCTTGATCTCATACAACGATTGTAACCATTCGTGATTGTGCAAATAGTAAGTATCCATTAACGTGGCCCACCTCTCCTCGAACACGTCTACCGTCAACGATTTCTTCACACATGTATTAAAGTCAGTCTTGAATGACGGATGGTTTGCATATACATGGTGAAGCCGTTCGGGATATTTGTTGCTTATGTGCCATGTGCACAGGCCATGGTGAGTATCTGGAAGGACCTTAGCGATTGCATTTTTCATTGCCAGATCTTGGTCGGTGATGATGGTCTTTGGAGGAATATGATACATTGCTTGAAGCCACGTTTCAAATAACCACGTAAATGACTCCTCCGTCTCATCCCTAAGCAGGGCAAAGCCAAACGAGATTGACTGATAGTGGTGGTTCACCCCGGTGAACGGAGCAAAAGGCATAGAGTACTTATTGGTGCGGTATGTGGTGTCAAACGTCACAACATCCCCAAAATTTTGGTAAGCAGCTCTAGAACGGGGGTCCGCCCAAAATATAGTACTAATGCGGTTCTCATCATCCAGTTGGAGACTGTAAAAAAATCCAGAATTCTCACTCTGAAGGGACCTGAAGAGATCAAGTGTAGTTTGAGAATCACTCTTACCGAAAGACTCTCTCCTCTGAGCACGAAGTTCATTTCGAAGGTCTACTTCGTTGAAACTCAACTTGTCAATCCCCCCAGCCTGGCTTGAGAAAACCCCCATCATCTTAGAAGGTGGAATTTTAGCCTCGGCCATTGTAAAAATTAGTTGTCTGTGTGCCGCGCTTATTTCTCGGTGTTGATGAATTTGACCAATCTTACTGGGGGTCATCAACTGATGATTATGGCTCAACTCCACTCCTGTGACAACCCAATGGTTTTCATTTTTTCGGTGTACTGCATACACATGGGCCTTGCAGCCGGTACCCGGAAATGTGTCCCGTTTTCTTTGTCTTGTTGTCCCTTCGTCACTGATCCGAACGACCGGAGTTACATGCGGTGCTCCTCTATGACACTCAAATAGTCTTGCACCAATTTGATCTGTATTCGCCCGTTTTCTAGTCGTCTTAGTTCTAATACCGAAACCTATCGTTTTCGAATATGCTCTATAGTATGCTTCAACTTCGTCCAGTGCTTGAAAAACTTGACCAACGTAAGGTGGATCAGAACCTTCACAAAAATTATTTCCTCCAGTTGCATCCATATTTATACTGGAATCTAAAAAATAAAAATTATATCATTCTCAACAAGTCATAGATTTAAATAAAAGAAGAATAAAATTTATTTAAACCACCGTCTTTCGAGAAATTTGGTATAATGTAAAATTAGCAAAATAGCCCCCGATGAGCGACAAATTACCGAAATGCCTCCGGGGGTTCATTATCACCCTAACGCCCCAAATCAGCTTCAAAACAACCTTTCAGGTGCTTTGCTTACATTTCTGGACTAAGAAATCCTTTGAAAAACTTAACGCTGCAAATTTACGAAAATACCCCTATCGGGGATGCAAATTACCAAAATGCCCCCTGACAACAAGCTTCCTGAATTCACTCTTTAAAATAACTTTTCAGGTGTCTCACACCCTTTCCTGAACTAAAAGTTATTTTAAGCACAGATTTGTGTAACGTAAAATTAGCAAAATAGCCCCCGGGGGTTCATTGTCACCCTAACGCCCATCAAACCAGCTTCAAAACAACCTTTCAGGTGTTTTACTTACATTTCTGGACTGAAAAACTTTTTTTCGGGAAAATTACAAAAACACCCCTCGCGGGGGGGCAAATTACCAAAATGCCCCCTGGTTTCAGAAAATATCAAAATTGCTTTAAAACGCTATTTTAAGCTTCCTGAGTTCATTCTTGATTTAAAAAGTATTTTACGGATTTTTCGCCTAAAAATCCCGAACCGGTGTCCGGATCGAGCGCTTAAAAGCCCGTTCGGCCAAAAAATTAGCTAACGACTTCGGAATGGTCCGAATTCCTGGGGAATGGAACTTCCCAACACCCTAGGGTTCTCATAAAAGTTTCGCACGAAATTGTGCTGTCTTGATATTTTAAATTACACTGTAAAGTTACAAGGTTGCGCGTATCAGTTAACCCCTTTCTAGTCTTTGAAAAACTCTGAAATTTTAACCTGATACAGATCTTTTGAAAATAACTAGGGTCTCTGTTTTGTATTTTGGCAAAATCTAGTTCTAGCTATTTTTTATAAATTCGTAAAAAAACTGTCTAATTAAGTTTTCACCTTTAGCGACAATTACGCCCCGCAATCAGCTGCAAAATAACATTTCAGGCGTTTTACTTACATTTCTAGACTTAAAAGTCCGTTGGAAAATTTTTTCGGGAAAATTACCAAAATACCCCTCTCGGGGTGGCAAATTACCAAAATACCCCCTGGCTTCAGAAAATATCAAAAGTGCTTTAAAATGCTATTTTAAGCTTCCTGAGTTCATTCTTGATCTAAAAAGTATTTTACGGATTTTTCGCCTAAAAATCCCGAACCGGTGTCCGGATCGAGCGCTTAAAAGCCCGTTCGGCCAAAAAATTAGCTAACGGCTTCGGAATGGCCCGAATTCCTAGGGAATGGAACTTCCCAACACCCTAGGGTTCTCATAAAAGTTTTGCGCGAAATCGCGCTGGCTTGATATTTTAAATTACACTGCAAAGTTACAAGGTTGCGTGTATCAGTTAACCCCTTTCCGGTCTTTGGAAAAATCTGAAATTTTTTCCTGATATAGATCTTTTGAAAATAACTAGGGTCTCTGTTTCGTACTTTGGCAAAATCTAGCTCTAGCTATTTTTTATAAATTCGTGAAAAATTCTATTTCTGACGCCCTAAAAAATCGCTATTTTGGAATTTTTCGAATGTAATACCCCGATTTGTCAAAACGTAATTTTGACGCCCTTTGACGCCCTAAACACGAATTTTAGACTATTGTAAGAACAACTTAAGCGTAACACAATTTAAACAATCAATTGGTAAGAACAAATTGAAAAATACTTACTTGTTTTAACTTGATATATTTCAAGAAAAATCCACCGGTCTTCTAGCGGTTATCCACCGATCTTCTAGCGTAAATTTTTTTTGTTTGTATGTAGGTGAGATAGGGAGAATGAGGAGGGTGGAAGAAATGATTCGGGGAGGAGGGATTTTATAGAGAGAAAAGTGAGAGAGGAAGAGAAGAACCGTGAGTGAACAGCAGGGAGGGGGAGGGGGGGAATGACACGTGGGGGTGGGGGTAGGGTGGTAATGACACGTGGGGGAAGAGGGGGTTCACGGGTGGGGGAAGGGGGGTTCACGGGTGGGGGAAAAGGACATAGGGTGGGGGCCACGGGGTGGGGGGCAAGGGGGTGGGGGGCAAGGGGGGTGACGGGTGGGGGGTGGGGTCACGGAAGGCAATAATGCCAACCGCATGTAGGAGTTGCGGTTGGGCATTATTGCCACCATTTTCTCACGAGTTTTTCATTTTCTCGTGATATTTTCATGAATTTATCATAGTATTTTCGTCCTTTTTTGTCCCTTTTCGTCCTTTTTTGGCCCACGTGGCCTACCGCTGGTCTTACCAGCGGTTCGGTGGAGAAATTTGTTATTTCTCCACCGGTGGGTGTGGATCGGCCCCTATATATATATATACATATACATATATATATATATATAGATATATATATATATATATATATATATATACATATACATATATATATATATATACATATATATATATATACATA